>JAUTDX010004204.1:0-42426 GCA_030844895.1 Ambrosia x helenae | reverse complement strand
CGCAGCGAAGCGCGCACGGGTATAATACTAGTGACAGATAATTTCCAGAGATTTCCATTTTTCTTTGGTTACTAAATTCACTTTCTTATCAAAATTATCAAGTATGTCATCAAAGTATACATTTTTTTTAATTGTATATCAATTTTGATCAATATAAATGATAAAAGGGCCTCAATTTTTATTTACTTTTTTAAACAACCGTTTTAAAACAATTATAGCCAACCTTAAATCATAGCTAGCTTTAAACTTTGAAAGAAAAAATGTACTTGGTTTTTTGTCAAAGTATTTTTAAATGACACCGATACTTTTTATATATAAACACTTATACTTATAATGAAAAAAGATTATAGAAAGTTTACCGTAAAAAGAAAGTTAACATAAAAAGGAAATAGAAGGATTTTGAGCTTTTGATCAAAATAAATCAATTGATGAGATTACAATAAGAAAAGTATACTTTGCGTTTCTAAAAGAGGAGGAGAAGAGCAAAATAGGTATAACCCACAATGATTGAGTTCCACCTCATTTTTAAACGTTCATAACTTTTTCATACTTTTTAGAAAAAATATACCATAAAAACAAACTTTTTATCCTCGTTCATTTGCATACCGTATTGCTATATTAAAATTTTTTTGCTGGGTTTTTTTTTTTTTTTTTTGAAAGGCAAATTTCATTAACACACTAAACACCGGCATTATCTCCAAGCTAGAGATAAGCCAAAGAAAACCGAGTTACATCACATCGAAACAAAAATTAGACCAACGTTTCCAATCTACCGTATCCTTTCTTATATCTACTTTTATACCACAAATATCCAAGGATTTAACATCCGCCACGATCTTTACACGTCCGGCTCTAAGTTTGAGAACATCTTTTCGTTCCTAGCCTTCCACATCCTCAAACACGCCAAAATAAGAATGCCATAAATGATGTCTTTCTTCACGTCCTTGAGCTGCATGTAATCGACCATATTCAACACGTCTTGAATCGAAAAAATGAATAAAGGAGCGATATTGCACCAACTCGAAATTAGCTGCCCAAACTCCCGTAGAAATCCTGCATGCTGAGAACAAATGATCGAGAGTTTCTTCCTCGTCACCGCATAAGTAAAATAAACCTTCTCCCACGTAACGTTCCTTCTTTGAAGCGCTTAGACGTCGGAATGTGATCTCTATAAGCACGCCACATGAAAACATTACACTTATTAGGGAGTCATTTACACCACTTAAAAACGAAGCCATTGCTGTTATTGTCATCGCCTGACAGCCACTTTTCGGGTGTCCTTAACTGAACATTCAATATCCTCTCCGTGAGACCAGAACTAAACATCACTTTTATCTTCTAATTTAACCTCAGCTAGCTTTATGAAGCTGAACAGCTGTTGAACCTCCACAGCCGAAACCGGTTAATATTTCCACAACCATCTGACCACATGCCTTTGCTCTATACAATCAAATTTATCTTCGACCGAACCCAAACTTATTTTGTTCCAAATGGAACAATTCTGGATACAACGACTTCAAAGTACCATCTTCTAACCACGGGTCGATCCAAAAACGAACATGTTTACCATTGCCAATTCTACCCCTGATAAGCTCAATGAAACTCTTACCTTGAACCTTCAACCGAGACACGCATGACACTATTTTGCTCCAAGTACCAGAAAACGATTTGTTACACACCTAAGATCGGCTCATCTCCTAGAAGAGACATGAATAGCGTTCTAACATTCTTCCATAATGCTCCCGATTCAACCCGATAACGCCAACAGCCATTTAAGAACCATAGCGTTGTTGCTAATCTCCAACTTTTTAACACCCAAGCCTCCACTTTTTTTCGGTTTAGTGACATCCTCCCAAGCTACCCAGTGAATCTTGTGTCTATCCTCACTACCTCCCCACAAAATCTCCTCATAATGGCTTCTAATTTATCAATAGCTGCCTTTGGAACCTTGTACAATGTAAAATAGTATGATGGAAGACTTTCGAGCACCGAGGAAATAAGCGTTAATCTCCCTGCCATAGACAAAAATAGTAGCTTTCATCTAGATAAGCGTCTCCTAAAAACGTCAACGATGGTCTCCCAATTATTTATCCCGGTTTCATGTTAGCCCCCACCAAAATACCTAAATACTTGAAAGGGGTGGCTCCGGCCTGCAACCCAAACCATAGCTTTGGACTCGACGTCTTCTACATTTTTTCCAATGCCAAAAAGAGTCGATTTATTAAGATTAATCCTTAGACCAGAGACAAAATGAAAATCCGCAAAATCCTTTTCAAAGCTGTGAAATTAAAATCTGACCAATCGCCCATAACCATAGCATCATCAGCATATAAAAGGTGCGAAACCGTTAACTGACCATTAGGAAAACGAACCCCATGAAAAGCCCCACTTCCACAAGCCTTCTGAATCATACTAGATAACCCTTCCATGACTATAAAAACAAGAAAGGAGAGAGGAGATCCCCTTGACGAATACCTTTTTCACAATTAAATTCGAAAGTGGGGCACCATTAACCAAAACAGACGGTCTGGCAGACATAAGTATTCCTTAATCCATTTACACCATATTTCAGGAAATTTCATTTGGGTCATTATAGACAATAAAAATTCCCAATTGACATTATCATAGGCTTTTTCGAAATCAATCTTGAAAAAAAATAATTCTTTACCTTGCCTCTTAGCCCACGAAAAAATCTCACTGATAATTAATGGACCATCTAAGATATACCTCCCTGACAGAAATGCTGATTGTGTCTCATGTGTAATCTTTCCCATCACCATTTTTATCCGGTTAGCAAGAATGATGTATTGTAAAATACATCTATTTCCATTGTAAAGTTTGTATAGTTTTTCGAGTAGTTTAGATAGTGTTTTTATTAGTTTTAGGCTTGTACTGGTCTATATTATTTATTATAGATTTTTATTAGCTTTGGGTCATTTTTAGTACTTATGTATTTTTTTATTTTAATTTGTTTAGGTGTTCATGGACGTTGGAACGTAAACGAGCAAATCTGGTCAAGTCAAGAACACCCGAGTCGAAAGCACGGAGTTAAAATTACTATATATAATATTAGTATATTAGAAATAATAACTAGTATTAGACCCGCGGGCGTTGCCCCCGCGAACACGTATCTAACCCGGTAAGAATAAACCTAGCTAGAGAGAAAACGCCATCCTTAGGACTCGAGCCAACGACCACATGGTTAAAGGTAGGCGCACAAGCTAGAACGATTTTCACAAGTCCTTATATTATTATTGTATATTTTATTGAAGAATTCTAGAATGTCATTATATACTTTTAAAAAAAATCAAAACATATATCCAAGCACATTTCCCTTTTCACTTATACGTAATGAGAGAGAGTAAAGTAATGAGAGAGAGATATGGTTGAAAGATGAGGCAAAATTCCGGCAGCCTACCACCGTAGCCGACAACGATCACACGGCGGTGACGGTCATGGCTGTTCAACATCGGCAAGGTACGGCAGAGTCTCCCCATTTCTAGCAGTTGCGGTTGGACGTTTAGTGAAGAGATCCGAGGCGGCAAGGGTATCTCGATGGTCTCCGACAACCATAGGATGACGGAGATGAGTTGGATGACGACGGAGATGAGTTTGGATGACGACGGGTACTGAATTTGACTGCGATTAAACGAATCGAACACCAATCAGTTTATAGATCGTGGATAATATAGCAACTACCGTTGGCGCTAACACCGCGTTTATGTTCATCGGAAATAGCTACGACGTGGAACTGTGGAAGCACGTGAGCCGCGAGATAGCTACGACGGTCACAGCCCCTCGATGTCCAACACCGCTATGACCATGTTGTGGTGGTTGGTGCACCGTAATTTCAGTGATTTGATAAGGCCAGAAATGTAATTTGATTGTATTTTGTCTGCACTTGTTTGTCCGCATTGAACCGACTTTCTACTTTCATATATACTAGTAATTAGCCCGCGCGCGTTGCGGCGCGGGTACATCGCAAACATAAAACGGCTTAGTTAAAGCGTCATGTAACCGTCGGCCAAAACCGACTGACGCCATAGCGGCATCCTGCCCTGTCGCCGCTAACAATCCAAACAGTACCGTTTACAAACATCCAAAAATCTCTAAATTAACTCCATAAAAATAGCAGCTTGTTCAATTGAAACAATTAACTGTGGATTTTTAAGTTGCAATGAAGAAAGAATTAGGGGAAAATTGTGCCACACCTTTGGTAAGATCAAACAGAGATGAAGATGCGAAACATAGCAGCTTCCTATATACACATCAAGAGTCGCCATGAATGAAACATTTTGATAAAGGAAAGGTATGGAAATCTGAGGCATAAAATAGAAGTTCGTTTACCTAAAAAAGCCGCTACGACGTTGCACACGCCACCAACCGTCCACCTAGTATTTTGATGCGAGCGATCTTGTAGATGATAATGAAGTCGGAGCACCGAGGAAAACAGAGAGAAAGGGGACAGGGAGATTAAATTGGGGTTTAGAAGGAGACATAGTAGATGATGGCTGAGCATGATATGAATTGACCAATGTACCCCTCAAGCCTTAGAAAACTATAAGAAAGCCACCACCGACTTTGTACTTTCATATATATAGTAATATAGATAATATGTTCAATACAATAATAATATAATAAATATAAAAAAGAAAGAAAAGAACCGTGACTTTATTGTCACGGCCCAAAAAATATCCACACGCAAATTATTTGGAGGGCTCCACTGGCACAATTATTCTTTTGGGGAGTAGATAGAAGTAGCCGCAAATTATAAAAGAAGAGGCATTCGAAAGATAGCGATAGGTAAAATTCGGGGAGCGCTGCACAAGAATTATCGAAGATCAGCAGCGGAGCAATATTATTATAGAGCGAGTGCAGGTCAAGGGTTGAAGCATAGGTGCGAGCACGGGTCGGTTCTAATTCAATTATTTATTATTTATTTATTTGATACCCGTAGTGAACACCATGAATATGTTTAGTTTTTATTGTTTTGATTTTATCATGACAATTATTGGCTAGATCATAGAACTACCTAGGCGATGATGAATACGCTTATTTGATTTATTTTCTTTTGGTTTTGGAACTTTTGGTTGTGGGTGAATTTTAAAGTAAAAAACTCTTTATTTTCTGGTTTGATGTGTATACGTATTTAGTTTTGTTTAAATAACTTTTATAAACTCCACTTGCGTTTTTGTGAATGTCTTTCGTGTATGAATTCGGGTTAGGTTGCGGACTGGGTGTTAGCAACTAGTTTATGGTTAATTTCTGCAGGTTATCCATAGGAGTAGTAATTGTTAGTTAGGTGATTCTAAGCGTTCTACCAATTCTCAATAGCTGTAAGGTGCGAGATTGTTGGTCTGTCTAGGGTGTTAAATTGCTCGATCTAGAGGCTTTGTGAGAAGATCTTCCTAGTTTCCGTAGCATTCCTTGTAGGCCAAGTCTTATCAGAAATATTGTAGTTACCCCTTGCACTTTTGGGTGTATTTGTGACTTTCGCGCTGTGAGGTAGACTGTCTAGCGGGTACTTTAAGATTTGAGTAGGTAAGCCTGTGAGGGTAACCTCTCAACCGGTGGTTTAACAGCACAACAGTATTCTAGGGTTTCCCCTTGAGAAGGGTCGAGGGTGTCTAGTTTATTCTTGATGTTTAGTATTTTAAGATCCCGGTTCCACACCAGTTCCATAGCCATTAGAAGCTTATCATTCATGTGTAGGATTCTAGCCTAGGTAGTGCCTTCCCATCATCTGATCCCAGTTACGGTTTCCAATTTATGTCTTTAATTATTTTAGTTTTATTTTATTTTATTTATTTGAATTAGTCTGTTAGAAACCCCCCCTTAAGCAACAAAACAATTTAAGTCAGTTTGTAGATAAGTAGTCGAGTCTAGTTTACGTTTTCTAGTAGAGTCTCGTGGGTTCGATACTCGGACTTACTTTAGCTGTACTGCACTGACCGGTACACTTGCCGGTTGTGTGGTTTAGGTTTTAGAGAGTCTTAGTTTATAAATTAAAACTTAGAGTGTCTAGTTTAGGTTAATTTAGTTAGTTTTTACTAAACCACTTTGAGCACATCAAAGAATCTTAGAGATAACCTTGCTAATAACACCAATTAAAGTAATTGGCCGATATTCGCCAAGGCTGACTGGGTCATTAACTTTCGGAATCAGAGTAATAAACGACGAGCCGACCCCTCTATTAATAATCCTATGATCCGCAAAATTCTGCATTATACTCAAAAAATCGTTAGCGAAAAGATTCCAAAACCTCTTAATAAATCTGAAATTAAAACCGTCAGGTCCGGGGCCTTATCGCTGCCACATTAAAAACCGCCTCTCTAATTTATTTAATCTCAAATGGCTTCACCAATTCCACTGCGTCCAGATCGTCCAAACGTTTCAAATCATGGCAAGTCAAGTGTGGCCTACTCGTAACATCTTCACTAAATCTCTCCTTAAAAAAACGTTGCGCCTCTTGTTTCACTTTAGAAGGTTTAAAAACCCACGTATCATTGATCATCAACCTCGGTATATAATTACTCACCTTCCTTTTGTTGACCAAACCGTGAAAAAACACCGAATTCTCGTCTCCTTCCTTTGCCCACTTAACTCTCGATTTTTTGTCGTATATCTTTCAATCTCGCAGATTCCATCTCTTTAAGTTTCTTGGAAGCCTCTTCATAAACCCATAATTCTGCTTCCGTCAAGTCTCTGTCCTCAATAACAGCATCCAGCTCGAAAAGATCTTCTTTAAGTTGTGACTCCTCATGTATTTCGGAATCAACACCTTTTTTACGCCACTCGGATAAAGCTTGCCTAATCTTTTTAAATTTCCCCATAAGAATCACGTCCGGAGGTCCCACTCCCGAAAACTCACTAACAGCCTTGACGACAATATCTTCCAACCCTTCTTTAGATAACCACGAATTAAAAAATCTAAAAGGCTTTGCACCATAATTACGCGCAACCACCTTTAAAACGAGCGGACTATGATCCGATTTCTCTCTACCAAGTGCCCTATATTCCGCGTTCGTCCATTCGTTGAAACCATTCCACGACAAAAAAATGCGGTCAATGTGACTACATTTATTCCCCGACACAAACGTAAACTTTCTCCCCTTCAATTGAAATTCATGAAGCCCCAATGTATCCAAAAAATCGTTGAACTCCGAAGTAACCAATGGATTAAATTTAGAGTTCCTTCTTTCCTCGCGATCCCGAACACAATTAAAGTCTCCCCCACTATCCAAAACCTATGATCAGAAACAATGCGGCGTTGTAACTCGGACCAAAGTAACCTTTTATCCACCGTCTTCTGAGGGGCATACACGTTAATGAAAACCATCACCTTTCCCGATTCTTTAAGCGAACCATGAACAATAAGAAAATATCTATGTTTCTCAACGGAAGACATAACGAACTTTTTGGGATCCCAAAAAGAAATAAGGCCTCCCGACCGACCCGTAGCCCCAACCCAATCATACTCAAATGAACCATTACCCCAAAAAAACACCACGTTTACCCCATCCAAAGAACAATATTGCGTCTCCTGCATCATTATAAAACCCACCTCATTCGCAGCTCTTAAACCCCGAATCCAAGAACCTTTCTCTACACATCCCAACCCACGAATGTTTATAGACAAAACATTCATTTCTCAACCAGTTGACACCCTTCTTTGGTAATTTGGTTGACAGCAAGTGATTCAAACTTATCCAGATTGCTAACTCCCACAATACTAGCCATATTCAAAGTTCCATTAACTCTAAACCAATCGCATTCACCCATCATCACCGCATTTTTCCACACTACAACTATTAACATAACTATAATCATCACCTTCCTTCTGTACGTCCTTAACACCCCCATCATTTAAAACTGGTGTTAAGTCATTACCAACCGATCCATTAACCTCATAATTATGCAGACTGCTACCCTCCCCCATAGTGAAAATAAATCTATCGATGTCGTACGGATCATTATCGTCCTTAACCCTCTTCTTTGGCCGTTCACAACCATTGGGTAAATTCGATTTACTTCTTGCCGATTTCTTTCTAACAAACATCCATTTTCTCCTTCTAGTATCATTAACAATACTTCCTTCGGCAAACTGATTATTAACATCCGGACCGACCTGCTCTAACGTGGCTGCCTTTCCAACTACAGATGTATTAAGCTCTTCAACCATAGGATCTAGAACTTGAACTTCAACAGGCTCCTTATCATTAACCGTATGATTATCCTCCAAATTCTCAACCCCATCATCCGCTTCCAATTCCTTGAACTCAACCAAACAATCCGGAATCCATTCGCTTAACTCATCCTCCACTAGAACCGAAAAAACCTTCCTCTTCCAATGAACCTTCACGACCTTCTGAATTCTTTCAACATGCTTGCAAATGATACCCCACAAGCATAGGAAAGATCATCACCATGTTCCGGAAATAGAGCCGATTGTATGACCGTACCAAACCTCGAAGCTATTGTATCGAACATATCCGACGTTGCAATATTTAACGGCAACCCGTGAAGCCTTATCCAGGCAATTCTTTCATTCTCATAGCACTGCCCCTTCCACACCTCTAACGACAAAAACACCTCCTTCCAGGCATCTTCCCTACCCAAGAACTCTTTGGCTTCTTTCGTATTACCAAAAACCAGCAAAACGGACAAACCTCCCACATATTTAGTTTTTATTTGAAACTGAGATAAGCCCCGAAGCAAAACTCTTAGGCTAGTAAGTCCATACAACGATTTTACCTTACCCAATAACCAACAGTTGTACCACTGATCAAAAGCTTGGATCTTGTCTCCTATATGAACCTCCACCGACCCGGAACCAGCTCCTTATTCAACAAAGAATCCCTGAAAGCTCTAACTCCGTCATACTCTAACCCTGCCCTATTCCCCACGTTATCCGTAACACTTTTCTCAGATTTATCTTGCATGGGCTCATGCACATCTGAGACATTCTTAACTGGTTGCCATTGAGTGTCCCCTTTATGTTTCAAATCAACCCCATCCACAAATCTTACCATGACAATATAGAGTTTATAAGACCCCATCCATACATCATTCAATGCATCTTCCAAATCACCCATATTCCGCCCATACTTAAAGGAAACAAAACCAAATCGTTTACCCAATCTATCAACTTTCCTAGCAATATACGTACCTTGTATCTCCCCGTATCCTCTGAGGGTGTTTACCAGATCGACCGATGAACACCGCGGTGGTAGGTTTTAAACGAAAAACTTCTTGTTTTGAACCCGTCTCTATTGTCATGATGCTGTTTTAACCCATTCCTAGTCTTGAAAGGCACGCCGTACCATTGATCTTCTTTGTATTTTTCCTTGCCGGCCATCGAGTTCGAAGAAAACCCTAATCGCCTCCCCTACAATTTAGCGCGTTTTATCATGATACAACTCGCGTTTTTATCAGATATAAATTGCATCTTTTTTATCAGGTATAACTTGCGTTTTAGCGTGTATAACTTGCGTTTTATCATTTATAACTTGTGTTTGATCATGTCGTCTTATTAAGTATAACTTGCGTTTCTAAAACGCAAGTATACCCTCAATAAAACACAAGTTATCAACCCAGCAAAATTAAAAAAAAAACGTATAGCAATATGGTATGGAAATGAAAGAGGATGAAAAACTTGTTTTTATGGTATAGCTTTTTTTTTTTTTTTAAAATAATGTCGTATGAAAAAGTTATAACTATTTTAAAAATTGGGGGTGAAACTTTAACGACGCAATGAAATTACCATCGTGCCCTTAATTATCTAATTTAACTATGGCTAATAATCCTTTTTATACTTTTTACGCTAACCTTCTTTTTACGTTAGCCTCACCCAAAAGATAAATACACGAATTGTCTCTATTTACATCATTTTTAATATTTAATTCAAAGTAAATATGATAAAAGTAATTAAGCCTATGCGTTGCCCAAGCAAACCATCGATAGAATGCCACGATTCTCCCAATTGATGGTCCCATTATAGAAGGAATACCATGATACCACGATTTATGCACCTTTTAGCAATGGATGTGAAGTATGTTTCCATTTAAATGGTAAAGACTTCATGCGTGACTCAAGCAAACTGTTGAAACCTAACATTCGTAAAATAGTTGAATGTGAAATTTCAATGTAGTACATGTGTCGTGAGATCGTCTCCGATGCAAAACCTCAAAAAGGATTCTAAATATTAGTCGGTTGTCACATCATATTTAAAGAGATTATCATGGCTGGCATGTGGGTGATTTGGAATTCCCGCAACGAGAAGATATTTAAAGGGAAAGATATTCAAGTGGAAGAATTAGTAGCCAAGATCAAAGCGTTTTCGTTTCTTTGGCTTAGAACTCGGTCTAAATTTAAAAGTATTGTTTGGAAGGCCTGGTCAAAGTATCCTTTGTATATGTTGTAGTTGGTTTTGCGTCGGTCCTTGTTTTGAGGACCGGGCGTCTGTTTTAATGAAGTTCACTTTTCAAAAAAAAAAAAAAAAAAGTTGTCACATCATATTTTAACTAATTATTCAAAAATACTTATTTTAATCTCATCAACTTTACAAATATCTTTACATACTTTTTTTTACATTGTCTTTCATAATTAATTATTTTCTATAACAAATCAAGTTATTTATTAGGATATAATTAACTTATTATTATAAACAAATACGTTGTTAGTAGAATAACTTTGTATAAACTAGTATTAACCCCGCGCGCGTTGCGGCGCGCTCAACCGAATCGTTTTCGTTTTAAACACGTACATTTATGCTATGATGTGAAAAACGTATACTTTAATCTAATAAGCAGGTTATCATATTTTCTTAACAAAAATGAAGCTAAAAGTATCCAAATCTTTGTAATGTAACAAACTCAAAGCATAAAAGTCAAAATACATTTAAGATGATTTCAAAAATGTAATACCCTTGTGTATTCGAAGACTCGATATGAGATGCAAAATTAGTTTGGGTATCCATTCATCCTATTTCGATCCATCCACAGTTTTGTTTGCAACGATATTGGATACCTAAGCGCGTTGGTTTCAGTCACCCTCCGCCTTAAAACGTGTTGGCAGCGATATTGATATAGTTGATGGCAGTGATGTGCACCACTTTGCTGGCTGCACTCATCATCATCATCTTTTCTTCTGATTTTTTTTGGAACAGAACATGAAAACACATACCAGGCAACATTATGCACCATAAGTTTTACACCATGATTCATGAACTTTCCTAAAGGCTAAAGAAGCTAAAACTAACATGCCATAGCTATATGTACCTGATACTGTTAAAACCATACAACTCGGGAAAATATGTTGCCTTCAGTCCCCATTCAATGTGCAGAGCTTATCACAAAAACTGCGTATAAATTGAAGAGCCAAATTATATCAAGCAACTATAAATTAAATTCTAGTTTCTGAAGAGAAATCATTAGTCGACATTTAAGATCCTTGCAACAACATTAACCAACTGAAAAGCAAATTAAAACGTAAGTTTTTATGCACATATATACATTTGAACCCTTAATTTTAGTTACAAACTTGTTTGCACTAAACATTCTGCCACAGTGCCACACCGCGGAACAAATCATGATAAAACTTCTTCCAACTCCATATGTAATGGTCACACATAACACGTTACTACATCCATATTCTAATTCCATAAAGCAAAACGAAAATCAGGAGGTTAGAATATTCTTTTAGTTGTGACATCGAGCGACAAACATGTGTGTTAGGTTGGAACACCAGACATGAATAACAAACCTGAAACAAAGTACCACCAGCAAGACATGCAGTCCAGAAAGGGCAAACCAAGGAAAGAGGAGACAGAAGGCGCAACCAAAAACCGGAAACAAAATGTTCAATAACAATATGGAAGAAGCAAAGCAATTAAGCAAATCCCAATTATCACCAAAGATTATAAAGAATGGCTCACCGAGACTACACTGGTTTCCAAATCCGATAAGATGTCGCCTTCAAATTGCGTCAATCTGAAAATTAAGAAAACATAAAAGTAAACCATCAGCACAGTTTATAGCGTTGATGTAAGGTGAATGACAATCAAAATAAGACGCTGGCAACAACTTATTAAACGACAACCTCGTTATTAACAGCAACAACAAAATTGCAAAATACGACATCAATTGAATGTAGCAAATTTACTCTTCTAATAGCAATAAAATAAAGGATAAACTTTAGATGCCTTTTTCTTAATTTCACCTTCCAGATAGCACTATCGCCACAACCTACAATAAAATGTTGTTACAATTATAGTCTAAAGTATTGTTTATGTGCTTTGAATATACCTATGAGTGACCAGTAAATATAAAACTTAATAATTCATTGAAATTAGTTTTAACACACCAAAAAAAACAAACCAATCCATTATAGCATCAAAACAATATGAACATTTGGAAAGGATGCCCTAACATAAGCAATAGTGAACGTAAGTAAGCATTATACCTTAAGTTGTAAGCAAATCAAATAATATTAAGTGACCTGCATCAATTGAATGAATGAATAAATAAAATCCATTTCAGACATCCTTAGACAAAATGAACACTCATTTAACAACAAAATTAGTATAATATAAAAAGAATACCCTTTTTAAGACGGAATAGTATAACCAACAATTGCAAGAGATGGCGGGGGTCCTGTGGATGAGGTGGCTAGGGACGATGATGACGACAATGGCGGCGGTGCTGTAGATTGATAAGTAAATAAACAACAACCATCATCATGAAACTCAAGAGAATTGTAAGCAAATAATTTAATAAGTTTTACCTCTACAATTAACACAACCAGCGACGATCTTACGGCGGCGACGGATGGAGCAGTTGAGACGGCGGCGGTTCTGTGGATGAGGCGGGTATAGAAAACCAATAGAAACGATTATTAGGAAGCAGACTAAAAAGAAATCTGAATACCTTAGCAGGGTAGTATTGTGGCACAAAAGGAAGAGACGGCGTAGACGTGTTGTAGGAAATCAAAGAAGAAGCGACTTCGCATGTACAAAATGCGAGATCTGATGTTGAATCTATCTAGACATCTAGGGTTCTTGTGGCAATGGAAATAAAAAATTTCTGGTTTTGGGGAAGAATATGGTCGAAGGTTGAGAATGACGCGTGTATAAGATGAAAGGCGGTGTGTAGGCGTGTGGCATAAAGAGAGGCGGATTGAATGACCGTGTATAAGATGAAATTACCAGCCTAACCCTAACTATTCATCTCACTTTAAATTAATACATAGTTTAATTAGAGTGTTGCGTAAGAGATAAAAAAAATTGTGTGAAAAGTGCTTTTATTTATTTATTTTTCGGCAAAAGTTTAGTATCAAACCAAACAGACCATGACTCAAGAAGAAACTGAGCCAGGCCCCAATACACAAAAACACTACAATTAAACAATCCAAGGATCAAAAAGAAAAGTTTCTCAAGCTCCTCCATCATTCGAACTAAGTTCTGGAACAGTTAGACACCCATAAGTACCCCAAATCGTTTATGTCCTCCACCACCTGTGAGCTAGAGACTGCCCTGACGTTAATTGTTTTGTCGTTCCCAGTAAGCCAAATTTTCAATATAGTCGCAAAAATAAAGGCCTCTCCTCAAAATAAAATTTAAAAGTCCCAACGCACCTCACTCCTCAAGGACGACTAGCTCCTACCCATTCTCTTCCAAAAGACTTGCCACATCACCAAAGGCAATAAAATTTAAAAGTCCCAACGCACCTCACTCCCAATGCATGCATTGTGGGTTGTTTGAGACTTTGAGGCAATAAGGCTTATAAATATGCTTTCTTGTTAAAAACGTAGCACCTAAAATGAGCAATAACTAACTAGCAAAAAGCAGTCAATAAATAAAGGAAAAATGGAAATAAATAATCCCAACTATTAACTATTGATCAATAACAGTCCCAACTACGAAAATCACCAATATTGGTCCCAACTTTCGACATATTGGAAACCAACGGACCCAAACTAACGGAGTTAGCCTCCGTTAGTGTGATGCTGACGTGGCATGCCACGTAGGATGCCACGTTGGATGCCACGTATGATCATTTTGCCACGTAGGATGCCACGTAGGATCATTTTGCCACGTGGCATGCCACGTAGGATGCCACGTAGGATCATCTTGCCACCTAAGCATGCCACGTCAGCATCACACTAACGGAGTTAGCCTCCGTTAGTTTGGGTCCATTGGTTTCCAACATGTCGAAAGTTGGGACCAATATTGGTGATTTTCGTAGTTGGGACTGTTATTGGCCAATAGTTAATAGTTGAGATTATTTATTTCCATTTTTCCGTAAATAAAATGTAAACTTGATTGATAGAAAAAAAAAGTACAAGATTTGTATAAAAATGATTTGTATATAAAAAACTTCTTAATCTGAAGCAGATGGAAAGAGGAAAGGGTACTTATGGTAACAAACTTATTATAGACACGGTGGGGTCTCTTGTACAATGGACAATTTAATGAATCATAGGTCATAACTAACAGTTAATATTGTTTCTAAGACAGTAGTGGCTAGCGAATGGGGCGTGAAAGGGGCATTTTCGTGCCGGTTCACCCCAGAACTAACGGTTTAAAAAAAAGTAGCCGTTGGAGATAGGATTGAGTGCAATGGTAAAAAAAATTATATATATATATATATATATATATATATATATATATATATATATATATATATATAAAACCATTCAACACAAATTACAACCAAAATCAAACCAAATACAACACCCCTTCCATCTTAAATTTATAAACTTTACAAAATTATTTTTATAGAAATATGAGTTCCCCCTCCTCATCTGGCATACAAGATTATTATTACAAAGAGTTTTTAGGCGATACGGGTGAATCAACTGACGAGGAGATCGAGCAGAAGGTGGTTACAAGTGCTTATGCGCTGGCAACGAAGTATATGCAACATGTTAGTAATCCTCCACGTCCTATTTGCGAAGAAAACATATTGAACGCGACCGCATGGCGGCGAACGCTCGTTTAATGAAAGATTACTTTGATGAAGGCCCAACTTATCTGGATCCAAGAGTTTTTAGGCGCCGTTTCCGGATGAGCAAACATTTATTTCTACGCATTTCGGGAGATTTAGAAAACACGTTTGACTACTTCAAGCAAAAGCCGAATGCAAGAGGGGCGCTTGGATTTACCGCGATTCAAAAGTGTACTTCAGCGCTACGCATTCTTGCGTACGGTAACACGAGCGACATAAAAGATGAATACTTAAAGTTGGCCGAGAAAACGACACGCGACACCTTAGAGCATTTTTGTCACGGTACACTACAATTTATTTATTAAAAGTTTATTTATTGATTCTTATAAAAGTTATATTTTGTAAACGAATAATACAATTGTACGGGGTGCGTTACCTAAGATGACCAAGTTGGTACGATCTACAAAAGATATATGAGGTTCATTCAAATGAACATGGTTTACCAGAAATGATTGGGAGCATTGATTGTCGTCATTGGCCGTGGTATAATTGTCCAACGGCATAGAGAGGTCAACACACACGAGGTGACCAGGGAGAGCCAACGGTAATTCTTCAGGCGATGGCTTCACAAGACCTTTGGGTTTGGTCGGCTTACTTTGGTGTCGCGGGGTCATGCAATGACATAAACGTTTTTCACCAGTCGCCCCTTTTCGAATATTTCATTTCTGGTAGAGCACCAACAGCATCGTTTTATGCTAATGGAAACTTCTACCCACACGGATACTTTTTGGCCGATGGAATATATCCTAAGTATTCAATTATCGTGAAGACGTTCACTAATCCGTTCGACGAAAAAAGAGCATATTTTAAGAAAGTTCAAGAGTCTTCGCGAAAGGACATTGAGAGATGCTTTGGGGTGCTTCAACAACGTTGGCATTATATTAGAAATCCGGCTCGTGCATGGAGCAAAGAAAAAATGAGAGATGCTATGTATGCATGTATAATCATGCATAACATGATTCTAGAAGAGAAGAAAAGGCAACGTGTCAAAATTATGTACTAGACGCACCAACGGAAATGCCACAAGCGACACCGGCGGAGAGAATCCTGAACTCACAAGGGGTGCGTAACGAGGAGACGCATAACCCTTTAATGTTGGATTTGGTACAACATGCATGGTCGATTCGATATATTCCGCACGAAGGAGACGAAGAAGAGGAAGAGAATGATGACGAAGACGAATTTGACGAGGAAGATGAATTGTAGCTTTATTATTTTCCGTATTTTTTTAATATTAGGATTAATGTTTTTTTTCCGTATTTTTTTTAATTTTTTAGGTAATTTAGTGAATTAATGTAATTTTTTTATGTTTATTCTAGTTAAATATTTAAATTAAATATTAGTTTGTTTATTTAAATTTTAAAAAAATAATATAAATAGGCATGTGGCCCACATGCCACATGTCAAAAAATGTCTCACTCCAAATTTTACCCACCATTACACCCTTGCCCATTTAATGCCCTTTCACCCACCAAATTGGGCCCACATGCCACATGTCATAAAATGCCCCTTTAACCCACCAATTTAACCCACCATTACACATGGCCTAAAGTGTAAAAACCGTAAGACATGATATTTGAAGTAATTTTTTATCTATATATAAGCTTTCTTTATAGGCATTCTCTTTTTAAACCTACATCACACATTCATGAATCATGATCCTTTTACTTGTCATGTGTAAGTTGAATAGGAATTAGCTTGGAGTATAAGAAAGTCATCATGATTACCTTTTCTTCCATTTCAACTATTGAACTTGTATTTGTATCATGAGCATCATGATGAGCATGTTAAATTAATTGCTTCATATTCTGAATTGCTTTAATCATTAAAGGGCATTTGAGTTTGCTTGGGAACTTTTCGTTGACAATATGTGTGTGATATCCTAGCGAAAACCACAATTTCATGGTTTATTTATGTTTTTTAAATGATTCTAGGCTTGATTATTGTTTTGATTTCCGTTTAATTTCTTCTATTTCGATTTCACGATTTGTATATAAAGAGTATTCGTTGGTATTTTTTTTTCATTTCAATGAATAAGAAGAATTATTCTACCAAAATAACCTACAAAAATTGTTATGGTATCATAGCAGGTTACACCAAATCTCTAACAACCTACATCCATCACTGGCTTCGTTCGATTGGCCGACAATTCTTGAGAATAACGATAAATATTGTTTTGTTGTGATATAAAGAAAAAAGGGATCGAAGGATGTTGTTAAAATAAAACAAAGAAAGTGATTAAACCAAGCACACAAGCTAAGTCAAAAGAGTGATCGAGAAAAGAAATCAAGAGAGCACACAACCAAATTTTAAAAGGGAAAAAAAAAGAAAAAGAAAGAAAGAAAAAAGGAAAGGAAAGGAAAGGAGGGCATTTTGCAACCACTAACCATAAATGCAAACCGAAAATCCAACTATGGTGATAATTGGATTATGGATTCGGGTGCTACATAACACAGAGCCCGATTGTTATAAAAAACATAACTCCAACCACCCATGAACCTCCTGTTACTATACCTGATGGGAGAGAATAACAGTTAATATTGCAAAAGTCGTTAGGCGCTCCTTAGTCGGAGTCAGGAATACTCGGGGAGTTCTCGGCCTAGTCGAAGAGTACCCAGGGAGTACTCGGCCTAGGCCTACAGTACTCGGGCCTTGGTAACCTACCTTATAGCGATTACTCGAGGAGTACTCAGCCTCCGACACCTTGTTTTACAACATTGATAACAGTTGAGGGAAGATGAGACCATACCCTAAGAATGGAACAAAAATCAAAAGAATCCTACATGTTCCTAAGTTTAACTGCAATTTAGTGTTTGTAAGAGATTAACTAGAGACCTTCAATGCTTGGTGACGTTCTTTCCTGATTTCTTTATTATGTAGGATTTATATACTGAGGAATTAATTGGATTGGGAAGTGCAAAGAAGGTCTTAATCACAACTCGGTTACGATGGCCCAGAGACGAGTCATGATGACCATTGTTGATGTATGGCACAAGCGTTTAGGTCATGGTTCAAATGGTGTACTTTCACACATTAAGGCAACTTCATTGAAGGCCAAGAATCTATTTTTTGATTTTTGTTTCAAAGCTAACATACAAGGTTTCCCTTTCTCATTAGCTCTGCAAAAAGTCGTTCTTGCATTGAATTGTTGCACTGTGATAAATGGGGCCTATAACGTACATGTTCGTTTTTACGGGCAAGCTATTTCCTAACCATAGTTGACGATTATAGTAGAACTTTTTAGGATTTCTTCTTAAACATGACATAGGTTTGAAATAGGTTTACAAAATCATGTATAAACCCAACGGGAAAATTGAAAGATATAAGTGGAGACTAGTGGCAAAGGGGTTTACTCATTAGAGATAATTGATTACCCTCATACCTTTGTTCCTATTGTAAAGTTTGTCATTGTTCGAACACTCCTAGCCATTGCTGTAAAATGTGACACCCAACAAATAATCAGGTCACTCCGTACATCCTAATCAAACATTTTTACATTAATTACGTGCATTTGGCATAATTATTGTTAATTAAGTATTCAGTCTATTATCTATTTTCATTATATATAATAAACCAATATAAATTTGGACACATGTCATTCACCAGAGCCATTTGATTTTTTGTTTTTTCGCATCTTTCTCCTACTTAATTAAGGATATTTATATTTTAATTAAAAATATTATTTCTTTCTACATACTTAGTTATGGATAATTATTTTTTAATTAAAGATAGTTATTATATTATGAACCAAATAAATTTAATATAAAATTAATTGTTAATACTATAAATAAACTTATAATTTTTTTACTTAAAACTTCACCAAGTTTAAACGTATGTTAGATAAAATACTAAAAATGAAAAATTAAGAAGATAATTGTTTTTACAAGTGAAATATAAAAAAATTCAAATACTTGATATGGTTAAATGGTAAATAATAGTAAAACATAATTCGTTAAATAACCCAACCCTCACCCATCCCATTTATGCCAAAATCAAAGGATCTCGACCTTGATTTTTCTTGTTCAACTTGATCACTCAACCTACCATCCAAACTTTTATTTGATGTAAAAGGTTATTGATTTAAAACAAAGATATGTGTGACCACTTAACCTAAACAACTTTTAAACACTTAAAAACAAAATTCTCTCCCCCTCCTCGAAACCCATGACCACCCGTAAACCCTTTTATCTTATAAAAGATTCCGTTAGCAACCTTAGGTAAAATAGTATTGTCTTTTTGATTTTGATGAAATTTATTAGTTGATTTAGTGTGACTTACAGAATGAACATCTTGTTGGTTTCTCATAAATAGAGAACACATTTTCTAGAACAACCAATACTTCATTTTCAACAAAACATTCATCACTCAAATCATCCGAGTTTAAGGTATTACTGTCATCTGAATGAATATACATTGTTTTGAAATCATTAAGTTTAATACATGAACTAATAGAACATGAATGAAAACTAAACATCCTCCTACTTCGTTCCAACACAAACCTCTCTACCTAGAACTAATGTCTTACTCATTGCATGATCATTAACTTTATCTGAATTAGATTTCGAGATTGTGACACGGTCAACCACTTTAGGAGTTTTAGGAATAAAGTATGTGGGCTTCTCCCCATCAGGTTTTGAAGAGTAATAATTATTAAATGGAGGATGAGCAGATTTATATCTCAGACGTTCTTTATGGTCATTAGAAATTTGAGAAAAACTATGAAATCTACCATATTTTCAAAGTTGTTAAACTTGTGCAAAGTGGTGGTAAGTTGAGTAATTTTATCTTAAACAATTTCTAATTCTTCTTGACAGTAAACCCTATTTCAATGTCCTCGTTTTGCGTAATGAGATTCCCATTGTCATCTGCAACCCTCATGAAATCTTTATGCTTGGCCCTAAGTTGATTTTTTAAATGTTTTTCTTTATCTCTAAGATTCCTTATAGTTAGCTCGAGCTGTTTCATGTCAATTCTTATTATGTTCATATTATCTATCTACTTTTTAAACATTTTCTACAAATTTTGAACATAACTTTTCAAAGGGTTCAGAATCTACCTCAAATTTATTAGCCGGAGTTGCCACCATGAATACAAAAGTCACTATCTTCTATACTTCATCATTAATCTCTAAATCTTCTTCCTTATCCC
Source organism: Ambrosia x helenae (assembly GCA_030844895.1). NCBI lineage: Eukaryota > Viridiplantae > Streptophyta > Magnoliopsida > Asterales > Asteraceae > Ambrosia > Ambrosia x helenae. The sequence goes on along the minus strand of JAUTDX010004204.1, from coordinate 22,273 downwards.
GAGGATGAAATTATGCCAAGAGAACTTGATTCACCACTTCTTCCTCAACATGTATGCTTTAATCAAATGGGTCCTCATTTGACTAACAGGATCGGTGTTATACTGTTATCTATGATTTCAACTAACATAGCAGTCTGCGCAACCTTAGGTCTCTTTTGATTTTGAGGTTTTGTGGAGTTGGTTCTAGGAGTTCCAGCAACTATCATTTTTGGCTTGTCACATTCATGAGAAAATTGTCTATAGCTTTGACAATTGTAATATTTTACCTTGGACTTATCAAGCCCACGCTTCGTCTAGCTGTTTCCACCAATCAGTCTTCTGTAATCAGTTCTGGGTTACTGAGTGTTTCGACAGTGTATCCCTTATATGAAGTAAGCTGTGCAGTGTATATAGAAACTTGATCTTGAGGAATAGTACCTGAAAAAAAAGATTATTTGTCTTAGTCCAATAGAGGAGGAAGGATCAGTTATGTAGTTCTAATGCGTAGTATTATAATAATTATGAAGATCACTACCAAAATCACTAGTAACAAGAGTACACCCAGCCGGCGTTGTTCCCGAAGCAGGTGTATAGTAAAAAGCTGTATTATGCATCTGATTATTATGACTGGTGTTCTTATTTTTCATGTCCATATCGAAGGCTTAAAGTTTCCCAATAATTTCATCCAAATTCATATTAGAAAGAGGCATAGTTGTCCTCATCAAAAAAAGATTGAACATCCCGGTTGGATGGTAGAGCATCAAGTAGTTTTTCATTAATCTCTTCATCAGTGAGAAAAATCTCATACTCCTTCAATTCACTCAAAAAGTGAATATACATACTAATGATGTCTTTGAATGTATCAGTATTCACTCATTAAATTGTTTTTTTAAAATATCATTTTTACCCTTCTTTAGATCCACATTCCCCTCAAATTTCTTGGCTTGTGCATTCTATAATTCTTTTGCACTTTTGATGTGTCTGAAAATGTAAAAAATCTCCTTAGTTAAACCCATACTGATGACAACATGTGGCTTCTTTTCTTTGACATGGAGAGCTTGTTCAAGTTCACTGAAACTTAGTAGAGTATTTGGAATGACAATACTCTGATCTGTCGCTCGAGTTGTTGGCCATGCATACCTAAAATTGATTGGTCCATAAGATAAAAGTCATAGAGCCCATAAAAGCTTTAAACTTGCCTTTCTATCCTGAATATTCATAAGCGTGCATTAACTTTGGAGGCTTGTTTGGAGTTCCGATTTCATTATCAGAATGGTATTCATTACTATGAGATTTGAAATTAAGATAAACATTGATATGACTTAAGTACAACGGAGTGTATGCTTATTCAAGACTAAACAAAATTTTACACTAAGAACCCAGGGTTCAAGGGGCAATGCCCTTAGTGAGGTCTATGAGTAGCACCCAAATGGGGTCCTAGGGGTTAAGTCCTTTGTGTGGTTTCGCTTTGTATCTTGTTGGTTTTCTTGAACATTACTAGGATTTGACGCATTAGTAGAAACATGGTGGTCTTCATTAATCCGTCAACAGTAACTAGGAATTCGGTGGGAACCTAAGTTATAGTCCATAGACACCAACCATTAGAGGCAACTAAGTTATTGTTAAAAGAAACCAACCACTAACAATAACTATAAATAAAAATCATCAATAGTAGCTACTTGAAATAATTAACCACAAACTGTTTTAACCGTTAAACTGACATACTCTTTCATGAAACGACGTGTTGTTTCACCAATAACATTGTGATTGTATACAACCTATAAAACGAAATTATTTGGTCTTATTCTGGGTACTATTTTTATAACAACAAATTAATACTTGTTCTTGAATTTTTGGAAATTATAGACTAAGATTTCTGGTGTATAATCTAAATACTTCTAATATGAAAGTACATCATTTATAGAGATTACCTAACACCTTAATTATTAAGAAAGCTACAATAATCAATAAGTTTCCTTAAAAAATATTCTTTTTTTCATGAGACCAAAGTCATCAAAAGGTGATAAAAAAGTTATGAAAAAGATATCCCCATGTATCATATCTTATATCTCCATGTTCACTTGTCTGATAAGGTTTTTGATTATGTGATGATAACACATTGCCTAGCCAAACTACATGTAGTGGTTGTGATGGGTGATATGATGGTGAAGTTGATGGAGTATGATTTATGAAGGTTTTGAATGATCAACCATCGATCATTTCTTCTTATAAATAAGCGATTAACTGATGATGGTTTAGATGTATAATGAATATGATAAAGAGTCTTTGATAGATTTGTGATGTGACATTCTTGTATGTTATAGCTTACATATCACTAATTATAAATCATTTGAATTTGGATAGTCGTGTTGGCAAACATACTTCTTTAGTGTTTTTGTGGTGACACGACATTTAGGTTTTATAATTATGAGTACACATCTTCGTATTTATTAACGTCTAATAAGCGGTCAAAGGTGATTCATGAACTTCACCTCCATCACCACCACCACCACAATCTAATATCACTAAATAGTGACATTGATAATAATAATAATATAAGTCAAATTATCATGATTGATGATACCTTATAAAAAGTCAATATATACAAATCATGTGATAATAAGGAGTTTTAAAAAACATAGAGAGATATGATTTCGTAACCAATTTTTTTTTTTTAAAACTTGTCTCTATATATCTCATGTTGGAATCCTTTGCAGAAATAGACGAGTTATGATTCTACAGAGCGCGATTGGTAGGCATTGTGGGAAAAAAGCAAAATTGGTGATGTCGCTACTTCATTCAGCGACATCTCCCTCCTCTTTAATCCCAATCATTTGCATTCGGACTTTTGTAAGAGGATGTCCCTAAAGCCGGTAAATGGATATGAGGCATCACTGATGTCGCTGAATGGGTCTGAGGCATCATTGTTTGATGTCGCTGAATGGACATGAGGCATCACTGATGTCGCTGAATGGGTCTGAGGCATCACTGTTTGACGTCGCTGAATGGGTATGAGACATTAAAAACAATGTACATCATTAGTATAAATACATTATCCCATTAACTCGTAATTCATGATACAAATCCCTTGAGTTTGAAGACGTCTAAAAAAGATTACCCCCACAGTATTACAAGTGTGGTCCCTCGCATCAGGTTTCTTATCTATTCCAAAGACCTCGGATGTCCTTAATGGCTTAAACAAAGCAACATTTAATTTAATGGCAAGTCACAGTGACAAAGTAACAAAAAAGTGAAAAGATAATTAATGTAAATTCAAGCTTACCTTAGTATAGACAATAACCAAAATAAAAATTCAGGGGCTGTTTGGCAACATCTGAATGGGTAAGTGCTGAATTAATAAGAGGTCTGAATTGGTAAGAGGCTCTTAATCAGTAAGTGCTGACCAGTAAACTGTTGTTTGGTTAAACATCTGAATAAATATCTGAAATGACTATTTTACCCTCATCACCCCCACCCACCTACCTACCTCTTTTCTTTTTTTTTCCCTTTTCATCAGTCTCGCTCTCTCTCTTCTCTCATACATCTCACTTTCTCTTTTCTCTGAACTCACATTTTTCTTTCTTTTTATTCTTTTCTTCATCCCCTTTCCTTTCAACAATTCACCTACATACCACATACTTAAGTTTACAACATAATTTCATCATCCTTTTCAAGTCTGCTGTGAAGGACGGCGGCGCTTGGGTAGCGGCCGACGGGGAAGAGATGGAGGAGGCGGCGGTGGCGCAGAAGGAGAGGGATGGAGGTAGGTAGGTGCGGCGGTGGGAACCCTTCAGAGGAGAGGGCAGATGAGTCAAAATTTTTCATTCAGCGTCTTTTCTTAGCTGAACCATTCAGTCTTAATGGTTCAGTTCAGAGGGGCAAATTTTTGCAACCAAACACCATCCACCTCTGACCGAATCAGAGGTTGCCTCTGAATGGGATGATTCAGAGGTAAACAAACAGCCCCTCAGTATAGCCATGGACAAAGGGCCATGCTACAAAATTGTATCATGAATTCGTACGAGTTTAACATAACACACGATGCTTTTCTTATTGTATAATGTATTTATACTAATGATGTACATTGTTTTAATGTCTCATATATACCCATTCAGCGACATCAAACAGTGATGCCTCAGACCCATTCAGCGACATCAGTGATGCCTCATGTCCATTCAGCGGCTTTAGGGACATCCTCTTACACAAGTCAGAATGCAAATGATTGGGACTAAAGAGGAGGGAGATGTCGCTGAATGAAGTAGCGACATCACCAAAATTGCTTTTTTTCCTGGTAAGCCTACCAATCGCGCTTTCTAGAATCATAACTCGCCTATTTCTACAAAGGATTCCTCATGTTGCTTGAAGGATTATTCATATGTATTTATTTATTTCAACAAAGAGAATGATCATTTTTACTCGACGTCAGTGTTCGTCCAACCGAATTTGGGGGTTTTCATTTTTTGAACTTTGACTATTTTTGTGATGTGGGTTTTGTATTATAACAATTAACAACTAGATTAAAGCCCGTGTGGACCCACGGGTTAACAAACAATTTTTTTTAAGGTTTTATGTTATAATTTTACATAAAGTTAAAACATCATACTATTATGTATTAAATATACGTATCACAAAAAGATAAAATATTTCAATAAAAAATGGTACATACAACACCGCATATACGTTTCCTTTGTTATTCATAGATTTTAGGAAATGTTTGAAAAAGTACAAAGAAAATTAAGAAAGAAAAACAATACTAACTTCACTCCATATGTATTGTTGTAGCTTCATGTGATTTTTAGCTAAGTCCATCTATTTCTAAGATTTTAAAGGTTCCTTTAAATTTATTTAAAGATTAAAAACCACTTAATTCCATGTCATATTTATTACTAAAAAGAAAATAAAGAAACCTGATCCGTGATTGATAACGTACAAAAGATTATATTTTTCACAATATTGATACATTATTGAAAGCTATGTGGTTTTTGATGTAGAAAAAAAGGTTAAAGTGAGTTAACTGGAACACTTATTAAACTTGGGACTATTTTATGATTTTTTTTTCTTTTGTTATCAAGCAGTTCTGTTGCCAAAACTCCCAACAACTTAACCACCTCCCTATCAAACAAAGTAACAGTGATAGTCCTACTGTAATCTTGGACGCATATCAGAATTTTGAATCTAAACAAACAAAATAATCAATAATGGATATATAATTAGGAAATAGAGCTGTATATAAGTATGCTTAATAGTATTCTTTGTGAACAATGTAAGGGGGGACGGGGCGCCACCAGAATTGGTCACGGTACCCCACTACCAGCACGGTAACACCGCCGCCACCCATGCTGGTAGTGGTCCTGTAAACCAAGTTCTGGTTCTAGTTAACGAGCTGGTACCCGTGATTTTTCTCTCTTTGTCTCTATCTCTCTCTAATTGATTGTAGGTAAATGATCAGTGAAGTGTTGCCTCCAAAAATATGTTTTAGTGAAGCAAATCAGTGAAGTGATGTGGCAGTATTGGATTTGTTGAAATCAGTGAAGTTGAAAAACTCACGGGTAGTGCCCCGTCCCCCCTAAGAAAATTAAATAACAATAATAATAATAATAATAATAATAATAATAATAGAGATTACTTTGAATAAAGAAAACATGAAAAAAATTAAAAAAATACACATTATCAAAGTGGTTGAAAACTTGCTTGTTCTTGGATAACAACCAAAATCGAGATAGAAGAATATTGGTAGAAATGTAATGTTAAATGAATAGATTTATTGATATATGTAATGTAGTTAATACACCAACTGTAGAAAGATTAAATATGAGAAAACATAATTTACATTGAATTAAAGAAATTAATGTAAGTATTTGAAAATTTTAAATTATGGAATAATTAAATTTCCGGTAAGTATTTGAAAAATATCAAATTTTGTATCGAAAGTTTCATTTCCAATTTAACATAAATCTAATTATGGTGGCAATAGTTGTGAATATTCGTAACGTGAGTTTAAATATGGTAAACATTATAAAAATTGATTTATGAAAATAAACCTTAAATTATAATGTGTTGTGAAATTTTCAAATTTATAAATCTAAAAGTGGGAATTTAATTTTTAATTTGACGGACATCAAATTTAGGGTGTTTTTAAATTAAATAACCACTAAAAAAGTTTTTCAAAATTAGGACGTTGTAAATACAGAAATGATAGATAAATACCTTAAATTCAGCTATATCATTTTGAAAAGTGTTATAATTTATTCTAATTGATGTTTAAAATCAACCTAAATGAAGTAAACAATCGTAACTTTTAACTGCAATATTTATAGTATATATATTATAAATGTTATACATTCACTCCACTAAATAAATAAATACGAACAAATAGAATAAAAAATGTTTAATATATAATTTTCGTGATATTATAAGTTGTATAACATACAACTTGTTATTAAGCTAACTCCTGAATCAGGCGAACAACTAATAAATTTCGTGTGCATTACCCAACTATGAAAAAGAAAATATTAGATCAAGAGTCAAATATGAACAATCAAGCACCTCATAACCAATAAGCAAATTAAATAATGTTGTTAAACATTTATATGAATATGAAGGTTTTAATTCAATTGGTTTTTGGTGATTTAAACAATCAAAGTAACAATACCTCACAACACTCAACTTATTAGATTCTTCATTCTGAGATCCCTGGTAAGAGAATTTGGTTTTTTAAACAAAATAAATCACAATCTCAACCAAGTTGGTTGTATATGCTTAGACATGTGACTATTCTTATTAAACACCGAGTGATGATATACGTGAGAAAAGTATTTCAAAATCTTATATCAAGCTTCAAGTTTAGATCGAATATAACTTAATACATATTCAACATTGGCATGAATTAATAGAGATAAAGAAACTCTACATAACTTAAAAAATGATAAGAAACAAAATAAGTGAAATGATGAGTAATACCAATCATTGCCGCAATCACATTTAACCGTTAAATCATTAGGCTTGTAACTTTTAAGGCATATCACACTTGTAGTAGCCAATACCTAATTATAAAATCAAGTAACTGAAATCTTCTTAACAAGTGAATATATAAATAGTTAAATTCATAGTTATCAATACAAATACAAAATCATTCATCATGCATTTTGAGATGATCAAAATCAAACAGGCAATACCATAAGTTGCAGCTAAATCTCTAATAGATACTACAACTAATTTTGAATTTAAGACCAAAATTACAAAATCATTAAAAACCTTGAGAGCCAACTAATACTTCAAAAACACCAGCCCGAGGAAGAAATTAAATAAACATCCATTCATTATTGTTACATCACACATAACAATGATACATTTGGTATGACAAGGTTATGATTGCCATTGGTAAATGGAGTATATATCTATACACACACACACTTTAAAGAATTGATGCACAGTTTATAAATGCATAATATCATTCCAAATATGAAGAGAAGAATATTGGCATAATTACAGTTGGCGTGTTCAAGTAGTAATAAGTTGAAAAATCTCACCATCTGATCTTAAAAGGAAAACCCCTTGGGCAAATATTCAGCAACACTCTAATTTTCCTTCGAATGCATAAACGTAACGACTCCGTCCCCTCCCCCTGTAAAAAAGTAAATTGATGGACAGGATTATTAGCTACTAATTTATAAGAGAATAATAATACATAATACTTGAGATAAAATAAACTTAGGGACGTGATTATTAGTTTACATTACGTATTCTCTAAAAAATATAATTGCACAAATAGAAGCGGTCATGAATGAAAAAAATACAAAATTAAAAAGGAACAAATAAAACCAATCAAGTGAATAGAAACCAGATCAAGGTTTTTATTTCTGAAATAATTTGAATCAGTTAACAAAACAAAGGTTTACAAAAAAATTATGGTAGCGATTGTGATAAAAGAAATTCAAAACCATAATTTGCAAAAAGCAAAATTCTTGCTCCTGATTATCGAACACAAATATTAAATCAATATAAAACATAGATTAACCTTTATTGATGACAAACCAAAAGCGTATAAGGGAAAAATGTTTTAAAAAAATTAGGAAAGTTAATAATTGTGATTAAAGGGAGAAATAATGAAGAGATGGGGAATAGAGAAAGGATTTTCAAAGAAATTGAAATCTTGAGAAAATGCCATGTGTCCTAATGAGAGGATGAATAAAATTGAAGTTGGATTAATATATTGACATTGGCACAAATGAGTTATGTTTATTAGGTAGTATAGATTATATACTTGCTATTGCAGAAATCATCTTTACTCTACGATAGTGGTCGTCGACCCGAAGACTATCTGGTGAAACTTGAAGTTAATTTTTGAAGCAATGAGTGTTGTGGATCCGAAGATGATCTACAATAAAGAACTACATTAAAGAAAATCTTTATTTTGTATGTTACGTATATAGTAGGATTCATTGTTGCCATGCGATGGTTTTGGTTCGTTACGGTACCGTGTGGGGTCTAAGTGTCGAGAAAAAAACCATTTTTTGACAAAATCTATAACGAAGCGTGGAGAAAAAAATCAGATGTAACTAATATGAATTACTTGCATGTCACTTATGTCTATATATGTAACTAGTATGAGTGCTACATTTTTAGGTTAATATAAACAAATTGTTTTATTTGTAAGTATAGTTTGTTTTGATTTTGATTTATGATGTAAGTTAATTTTTATTAATTTGATTATGTTGTAGCTGATGTTGTATTTATTTTTTTATTTTTAGATTGATGTGTTTCGTCATTGTGTTCTCATCACCTTGCAAATGTAAAACATATGTTTTATGTTATTGTTAACTAGGTGTTAACATATGGTAATTTGTACATCTATATTAGGTCAACCATCTTTTTTTCCTAGGCTTTAAACATGTAAAACATATATTTTCCGTTCTCTATAACTAGGTGTTACATATGGTACACCTATATAAGTCGGCCCACATGTTTTACATATGTTTTTTACATATGTAAAACATATGTTTTCTGTTTTCTAAAAACATGTTTGCCATATATGTAACTTTGTATGAGTTATATATACTTTACTTGTTTAACATGTATGTTACATAATTTTCTGGATTTTTGTAACATGTAACATACATGCTACAAACAATATTTCTATTTTTTTTTACATTTTTTAGATTTTTTGTTAATGGTTTTGAATGAGTTGTTTCTAGATATTTTTTAACCGCTTTTTTAGATACTTTTATACATTTTTTTCATAATCATAATGCTTGCAAAACAGTTGGCCACTTTTATTATTTTTTATTGTTTTTTGTAATAATATATGGTCGGTAAATTGATTAATAATTTTACTATTCGTAATCTACTTCTGACATAGTTTAATGGAATATGATCTATGATCATGTTACTTGTTTCATACATATGTTAATCAAATAACACCATATATCATCAATTAGTAGTAGTAGTAGTTACATGTAATGTTTTGTAAAAAAATGGTATGTGTTTGGTTACAGACCTTTCAGTTCCTACTTACATAATAATTAAGTTGCAATTCACACATACGTAATAGTTTATCATGTAATACTTATGTAACAATACGTATCAGTTTATTAGGTAACACTTATGTAGCAATATTTACATGTACTAAAATTATCTCGATTTAATAAACTGAAATTAGATTATATTGTTATTTTAATATTTCTTTATTGTTGAGTTAAATATTTCGAGAATTATGAAAGAGGGAGATAAAGAGAAAAGTTGAAAGTAGGAAAGAGAAATGATTTGATACATGGTATAAAATACCCATCTTCTATTTTTCACAAAAGGTATATGTACCTTTAAATTAATTTATTGGTGGAATAATCTTAGTCTTTGATCTTTATATGAGTTTTTTAGAGTTTTCAAATTAGGGCAATTTTTCAAAATAACCTAACCATATACATGTTTTGAATATGAAAATGGTGGGGATATGAGGTAGGCATAAATCATAATTAAGGGTGAATGAAGGATAATTTTGATTTGAAGATTGTCCAGAAAATTTAAACAAGTTAAGATAATTTAAATGGGTTTGAGATTAATATAGTTTGGTTTATTTATTAAATAGTTTGAATCATCAATTTATGGTATAAGTTTATCTAGTTGGTAATTTTATTATTTTAATAGAGTATGAGTTGGGATACATTTAATATGAGATTAGTATAAAAATTGTTTATGGCCGTTGTAACTTGTGTGCTTTGGTTAATAAAAATAAAGATTCGAGCGGTGTTCGTTCAAATCATGTTTTGTTTATTTGATCAAAGGGCTTGATTTTCCAATACAATCATCTTGTCAAGTTTAGCCCCTCTAGATTAACAACTATGTATTTGTTATTATATCACTAATCCAATTAGTATTATGTGATTATTTAGGTCAAGATGGAAATTACTAATATTCCCTCGTCATGCTTGGTTAGTAAATTTCCTATTATTCGCTTAATCAAGATAGATAATAAACAAGAGATTTTGGGCATTACAGGTATAACCAAGGTGGTTTGTTATCAATCTATAAACCTAATGTACTAAAAAAATGGATGCCTATGTCGCTTCTCTACTTTTGGTCAATTGATGGTTATGTTATTTCTTTTGCTATTAGGAATGTTACAAATTTGAAATGATTTTTGCTAAAGCATACAAGTTAATTTGTACGTTGATAAATATTATGTGTTAAGTTTTTATTTAGCTACTAGTCACATGACATGAAAGTTTACACGATAACTACTTGGTATTAATTATTACAAATTCTTCTATGTTAATAGTTTGTTTTCCAATCAGAGTTGCTCAAAAAGGATGTTGGGTATATTGATAATTGTAATTGTGTACAAGGGGTTTAAATAAATAATCCCACAACAATTTGATTCAGTTAAGTTAATATCATGAAGAAGGCAATTCAAGGTAAAATTAAACACCACTCATTATTAAAGTTAGTTATTGATTGTTGATCTTTGCATTGCAAGTTAGTATATTAGATGGGGTCACACCAATAGAGTAAATAAGTCTTGTTCAAGGGCATCGTTTTCTTGAGGATGTGATGTAGGCAATGACTTCAAGTAGACCAGCACCCACTTTAGTGAATGAAAATTCATAAAGGCAACATTTTATCTTTTGTATGTATAATGTATTGTAGCAAGAACACGGTCAGTGTGGTTTGTATACCTTAAAGCATAAGTGCGTAGGAACTCTTTCTATAGTCTTCTCTTTAAAATGCTTAATATTGTCATCATACATGTTGTTAAATGGAGGTGCAACTTTAAGGAAAACAACAGTTTGTGATATGGTGTTATTGAGTAGCTTCACTTTGTCATTATTTAATGTAACATGGAATTTCTTTTAGTTATAGACTTATGAACCACGTAAAAGAAGAGTTGGTGTGAAGTTACTGATATTAGATAGTGATAGTAATGTTACAAATAAAACACCAAATGTGTGTACATTAAATTTTTAGCGAATTTTGTGTATTTTTGTTACTTCTCATATGTATATTTAGGTTAACGTTATGCATGTTTAATTTTATTTTCAATTAAGACCATTAAACCTTAAAAGTATAGTTATTTGTTGAACCCTGTGTCCACATGGGCAATAATCTAGTAAAATAAAAAAATAATGTTTTCAAGGGTTAAAAATGAACGTGTTATTATATTGGAGTGTTCATTAAATGTCACACCCGCCGAATTCACAGGTCAAGATCCGTACACACTCTCACCACTTTGGTATTTTCAGCTACGCATTAGACATTTTACAGTAGATGTGTCCACCCCGAGTCCAGTAAAGCTCAGGATAGTTCAGGATTCATTTCATTTTTCCATATACGCATGCAACACCCGACTAATTACAAAACAATTGACAATGACAGTCAAGATAATCACACGCTCAAAAGAGAGAGCAGTCAAGTGTCCAATTACAACGTACAAGTAGAACTAGGGCTGTAAACGAACCAAACGAACACGAACAAGTCTTTGTTCGTGTTTGTTTGTTAAGGTTTCTTGGACAAACAAACCGTTCACGAACACACTAACGAACATAATTCTATGTTTGTGTTTGTTTGTTAAGAAATTCAGTTGTTTGCGAACTGTTCGTGAACACAGGTCTTGAACACAAACAAACAAAAACAAACATTTAATATGCAACTAACTAAAAAAACATTGTTAATATTAACCGTTAGATAAAGTACATCCAATAAACGATAAGTCAAATTGTACTAACTTAGACATATTATCTAAAATTACTTAGGCATAAATACATGATATTCCTAATTCTAAAGTTCATAATTATCCTAAAAATATTATAGTTTTGTCAATATCCAACTTTCCTAACGCTACATATTCTTCGATTTCTTATGACCATATAAAAACAAATATTAATTAGACAATGATACATAAACTTGCATTATAACTATGCAGTCAAAAGTAGTAGCATCTTTAATTATCTACTAAGGAATGATAACAAAAGGTTGAGATTTTTCATTAGCATAGTAAGACCAACAGCTAAAAAGATTGATTTTTTTTTAATGCGAGAATGATCAAAACATTACTTAAATATTTAATGTATAAGGTGGAAAAAGTTTAGGAGGGAAATAAAAGTTAGGAAAGAAATTGAAAGACTATAAACTTTTAAGTTTTTAACTAGTGATCGAACATAAACAAACATACATGAAAGATATAAACAAACGAACGTAAACAAACACATTGTCGAACGTTCACGAACGCAATTGAACGAACGAGACATTCGTTCGTGTTTGTTTGTTTGTTTAGTTAATCGAACGTAATTTTTTGTTTGTGTTCGTTCATTTATTAAACAAACGAACACAAACGAACTTCCCCCCAAACGGTTTTACGAACTGTTCACCGAACGTTTGATTTGTTTATAGCCCTAAGTAGAACCAAATCACCCGAGATTATACCTAATCTGGGAAATTATTCTATTCTATAATCAAAACCGAACTATCCCTAAGACATTTTATGGGTATTTGATATAAAATCAATGGAACAAATCTCACATATCCCAATTCAAGATACCGACTTATACAAACTTGAGTTGAAAACATTCCAACAACATATGTTATGGGTAACTAACAAATGGTACTAGTGACATGTTAATATCTTCTTGTAACCATACAATGATATTATTGTCAAATCGATATAATACATCCATGAGAACTCACAAAAATCGATCCACATACAAGGTCACTAGAGGTTCTACCTAAACACATTAAATACACATGATCATGCACACACAATCGGCCAAGATATCACATAAAACCAAAACAGGAATATGTATATGAACTACACACTAAACACTCATGTATACACACACACACACACACACACTCATTGATCGGCTTCCCAAGAACAAGGCACACATCCATCAAACTCACATCAATTCCATCCATAATTAAGACATTACACTAACATAGAAACAAGTCCCTCATATACTTCATCTTACACAGGTTTGATTGTCCAAACAAACCATTCCTTTCCCCATAACCTTCGGCTATAGCCGACCTACACAAACAAACACACTAAAACTCACCCATGATCATAAAGATCTATGAAACACACTAACATGGCACCTTGCTTTTCTTGTCTCATGGATCCATAGAACTTTGACTTTCTAAACTTCCATTCAACTCACAAAAATCGCCCTTATGTTCCCAACACAAACTACACATGTTTCTAAGTCAACTCTTTACACACTATTAGAAATCACCTTTATCATCATCACAACACACGTGTTTTGACTTACCACAAATAACCATGACCACCTACAATCCTCTATCTCCCTTGACAAATATATAACTGGCCCCAAGAGTTGACAAGTGTGCACACAACATCAAGATTCACCAAACAAAAGCAATACACACACCCTTGATCAAAACCCCTCGGCCGAACCATAACTCACCCAAAACCATTAGTTCTTGATCGTCTACCACCTTAACCGACTCCCACCTAGCTTGGATTGAGCTCAAGGGTCGTGGATTAGAAGGAAACGGCCGAAACAATACAATATCTTTCGGTTTCTCATAATAAAAATTGTGGTATGGTATCTCAAACTCATTTGCTTTATATTTATTGTTTTTCAGCTAGCATGTGGTCACCACCGAACCTTCTACCCTCGAACACACACACACACATATACATTAATAAGCATGCAAACAATCGGATGAACACCTATATATGTATTGAAAGATCCATGTACATACACGAGTACACATACGCACCATTTGAATGAATTCACACATACGTGCATGATCAAACCCTCAAAAACACTCACTCACACACTTAGGAGTATGTACGAGTGTGATTTGGGCTGAACACGAACCATACATGTCGTGTTGAACTTAAGACATAAGCACACACAAAGTGGTAATATCATAAACATATGTTAAAGGGTCAAAACACATGTTAATCAAGCTTAAATATAAAGATTTTAGAAAAACATGTGAAAAAAAACATTTTCTCATCACAAGGCCTAAACACCTGGTAACATGCCATTTTTGGTACAAAACTCTAAACTAGAAAAAGGTGTGTATATACATAAGAACACCATGACACTAGTTTTGCTATTAACGGTTTGATATTGTCACAAATAAGGACAAGAAAGGATATTTCTAACACGTACAACATATGACACAAATGGATAAATATGCAAAAATACACAGTCCATAGACGTACAATTCGGTGAACAATTGCACGACGTATAGTACGACACATAGAATTTAAGTTTTCCTTGTTGAATCTAGGGCACCTTTGTTTAGACATTCTACACCAGATTCAGTCAGTCTTTAGCATTCAGACATCAGGTGAGTTCTCACGGCCCCATTTTAATGCTTTCATACTTTTTGGGGAAAACATGCGTACAAGTTCAAGTATTATTTTGACTATTATGTGTGTTGGACATATGGTATGTCCCGATAGTAATTAAAGTCGAAATCAACGTAACCCGACCTGGTAGATCCGAAGAGTTACACTTTGGTACACGAATCATAATAAGTTCACTTGTGGGTGATTGTTATTTGTGAAATAATAATATTTTAAAATAGAGAGATTTACTTCCGCTGTGTATTAGATACATGATTCCCAACAATGTGAACATGAGACAAAAAGGTTCAGAGTACTCATAAGCCCTCGTGTAATACATTTTACTGTAACGATTAGCTATGGACTTAGCCATGAAACACTGGGATAGATCTATTGGGTTGACACCCCCGCTCATGGTTAGTCGCTCTAGCCGGATTACAAATATCAAAAGAGTGCTAGTATTTCACATTTAATCATTGTCTTGAGTGTACAATGGGTGAGGCACAACAATTGTCAAGGTTTGGTTATGGTCTCATGACAGTCACATAATGATTATGTCTTAGCTAGGCAATGATCCAGTCACTCATGGTTTACATAGATTCCAAAACCTGTGACCTCACCAACTTAATTGTTGACATATTTTATTTTGCATATATTATTTGCATGTTTTTTCAGGCAATTAAATGGATATCATGGAACTTGGAGCCGTGCGCTGGCATCATGGGGGATATTTCAAACCTACATTTATCTAATGATTTGAACAATGTCATTTAAATGGGATTTTTAAGACAATGTTTTTCTGTTTTTTGTTAAACAATGGTGTCTTTATGATTTCTCTTAATTAATGAATTTGATGCTTGCATGACTTGTGTGCTTGAAAACCTTACGAAGTTACATCCCGTGTTTCCACCTAGGCGGGGTGTGACATTGAATATGCTCGGTTATTCGGGTTTTACATTTTCGTATTCAAATAGTTGAAAATTCATAGAAACAAATTCGATATGAAAATCATATCCAAAATTCGGTTTGGATAATAACCCCTTTCGAATATTCAAACCTGAATTCACTTCAAATCGAATCTTGAGTTTTAAAGTTCGATTCAAATAACATAAACCATTATTTTTCTGGTTCAAGTTATCATACATAGTGTAAAATAAATGAGAAGGGTGAGAAGGATAAAAAACAAAATAGTCACAAATAACACAATGAGTCACAAAATATAATAAAATGTCGAGAAAAAAAAACACAACAGAAATATGAAAAAGACACAATGATCTAACACAAATTATAAAAATGACCAGCGAAAGATCCAAAAATTTTGTTTGATCACCTCCATACAAACTAAATTGTCACAAACGTTCACTGTGTATTGATTCTAACTCTTAAAGGGTGTTTGGCTCTCCTTATTTCCACCTCCTTATAAATTATGACTTTTTCAAAAAGTCATAAGTTATTTTAAAAGTGTTTGGGTGATGGTTTGAAAATGACTTTTTTGGGTTTGAATAAGGTGAAAAGGCGGTAAGTTATAAGTTAGGAATGTGTGACTTTTTGGCAAAGGAGATAAGGAGTGGACAGTTGGGTTTGGGTTAATGATGGGATTGGTACTCACCATTGCGCAGAGCATACCCAAACCCGGAATACAATCCCGCGGAGGATCTCCCCCGCGCACAAGAAAGCTTCTCCAGCAAGCAAAGCAGCAACGACTCTCCTACAATCACGGAGTGATGCCCGCGCGCGTAAGCGTAAAAGCGGTAATCGTTCCATGTTTCCTTATTTATAGTTATCTCTTAACTACTTTACTAATATAATCTTTGGGTAGTGGAGACAACCCTAATCGGGCCTGGCCCATTACGATTAGGGTTTTTGGGTAATGGTGGCATACGTCCACCTCTATATAAGGGATCATATCCCTAATAGAGAGGACACTTTTGGCTAACCCTAAGAGCTATCACACTTGATAGTATCCCCATTAACCCACGTTTTGTTATAAACTACTACCTCGTGTAGTTGTCTCCCTACCCACTCAATCTTACTTGCAGGTTACTCCAATCCAGGAAGTGCTAGTGAAGGATCAATCTTGTGGTTGCATCTAGTCTATCATCCCTATAAGGAGGTTAGGCTACTTGTTTCTCAACTGTTTGCATCAAGAAAGCCGGCATTAGCATCACAAAAGAAACAGTTGAAGAGCCTGTGGATGATCCGGAAGAATGGCTGGCTCAAGAAAGTGCCAGGACAATAGCAGAATACCAGAAGAAACTGATAGCAAAGGCTCGATTGGAATCAAGAAAAACTTTGACTTTTGACACTGAAGACGACTCTCAAGAGGACGAACAGCCTGTTGTTCGCCCTACAGCCAAACCCCGTCAGGCGTACGTGGTGGAGAACGTGTAAGAGTACTCACGTTCAGGACCACGTCAACCTGAATGGGGAACCCGATGGCTATGAATCTGAAAATGAGATCACTTCTGATCCCACTTATAAGCCGCGTACGAAGTCTGTAGCAAGCAATCAGACTAACCCAGACGACGACCTCAACAAGCCATACCGTCCAAAGTCGTTTGCGGAAAGATCAAAATTTTGTGCAAGAATCGCGCTGGCACCCATGCCATCGAACGCAAGCTGCCGAACACAATTGGAAAATATGATGGCTTGCGCGATCCCGACGATCACCTGCACGCATTTGACTGCGCAGAAAGTTCTAAGCCATAGCCGGTTCAAGCCTGGTGCCACCTGTTTGTTCAAACCCTAACGGGCGCGGCACGGGTTTGGTACGAAAGTTTACCGTAGGAAGTCTTGTAGACTTCGATGATTTGATTAAAAAATTCAAGAATCACTTCTCCCACCTTCGGAAACACAAAAAGGACAAGGCTCAGATCTTGTTGTGCTCCCGGAAGGACAGCGAGAGCCTGGAGGATTATATCATTCGCTATAACAAAGAAGCCCTACAATTGGGGTGTGGCGAAGAGCTTACCAGGGCCGCATTCATTCACGGAGTGTGGAACGACGATCTTATGAGATGCCTGACGGGAAGGAAGGCGTTCCCGAAGCATGGAACGAACTCATTGAGGCAGCAAAGGTATATGCATCATCGGAGCTTCGTTTACGCGCTCGAAAAACTTCCACCACAATGGTAACCAAGGTGCGCACACGCACGACAAGGGGAAAGGAAAACAGTCCGTGTGGTCTAGAATCTCGGTGCCACAGAGGAAGGGAAGTATTCCTCAGGGCAAGATGCGCGGCACTACCTCAACAACAAGCACCCGCGCGATTCGAAACCACCAAGCAAGAAAAATTATGATGGACCCCATTGTCAAAAACACCTTCAGAAGTCCTGAAGACTGAACAAGTCCAGTTTCCCTAGCCCAGGAATTAAGGCAGGATCGAAGGAATGTGGATACATCGCGGTATTGCGAATACCATGAAGATTATGGCCATCTAACAGACAACTGTTATAGTCTAAAGATGGAGATCGAGAACGCAATCAAGTCGGGTCAGCTATCCCATTTAGTAAAGAACATGCGGAAGAAGCCTAGGGATCCGTAGGGAGACGCTGATCCCAATCACAAGAAGATCAAAAATCTCAGCGCGCACCACGTGCAGCGCTCAAACCGCCACAACTGCTACATGACTCACAACAGGAGTCAAAAGAAGAGATCTTATTCTATTGCTCAAGATGATTCTTGGAAGGAAGCACCCGTTGTCATGCCGCGCGTCAAGGGAGGCGCGTCTTCTACGACGCCGTTGATCATAACGGTGTCATTGGGCATTATCGCACAAGGTATATGTTCCTTGATAATGGGAGCAGTACAGACATTATGTATCAACAGTGTTTCGATCAGTTAGATGCTAAAGATAAAGAAAAGCTTGTCCCAACCACGGAACCAATATCCGGATTCATCCACGAGGTGATCATTCCGCTGGGTATACTCACACTCCCCCTCACATGGACAGACGGACAACTCTCCCGCACGGAGATTTGTGATTTCATGGTCTTACCAGTGAATTCATCGCACGACGTCCTCATCGGGAGAGAAGGATTGGCAAAATTTAACTGCAACGCGTCCACGCCGCACCAGATGGTCGGTTTTCCAACGCGTGGAGGGTAGCTTTCATACGTGGCAACAAAAATTGCCATGCAACAGACACATGCAAGCCTCCCAAGATTATGAAGCCAGCAAACCGCACTGATCCCGAAAAATGGTCATCAACCCTAAATTCCCGGATCAGACGGTTGTCATAGGCCCAGTAATCTCCGACACCATACTGCGCATTTGAAGCAGCTATTAACTAAGAACATGGATGTCTTTGCTTTCCAACCCGCGGACATGGTTGGCGTTCCCCGCCACATCGCGGAACATAAGCTCAACGTCTACAGGTCCGTGGAGCCAATCGTGCAGAAAAGCGCAGTATGGGGCCGGAGAAAACAAAGGCCATGAATGAGCATGTTGCTGAACTATTGGACGCAGGCATCCTGCGAGAACAAGATACCAAACTTGGGTTGCCAACCCGGTTATGGTAGGGAAGTCCAACTGGGGGCTGGCGGATGTGTGTGGATTACAAGACATAAACAAGGCATGTCTGAAAGACTGTTATCCGCTTCCCGAGATTGACTTGAAGGTAGACTCGTTGCACCGTTCCGATTCAAGTGCTTCCTCGACGCTTATAAAGGGTATCATCAAATTCAGATGGCCAAAGAGGATGAGGACAAGACATCCTTCCGCACAGATACGGCACTTATTGCTATACAAAGATGCCATTTGGATTAAAGAATGCAGGGGCTACATATCAGCGCTTAATGGACGCCGTGTTCAATGAACAAATCGGAGTCAATCTCGAGGTATATGTGGACGATTTGGTCATCAAAAGCACTGAAGAAGACCAAATGCTCTTGGATATCCAAAAAACTTTCGATCAACTCCGCACAGTCCAGATGAAACTTAATTCGAGCAAGTGTTCTTTTGGAATGGAAGAGGGCAAGTTCTTGGGGTGATCGTCACCAAAGATGGGTTCCGGACAAACCCTGATAAAGTGCAAGCAATCAAGCGCATGCCGTCCCCATCATCCGTTCGGGAAGTCCAGACACTCATGGGACGCCTAGTGGCTCTAAACCGCTTTCTTTCAAATTATGCGTCAAAGTCATTCCCTTCGTGAACACATTGAAAAGCTGCCTCAAGAAATCCAATTTCAAATGGACAAAAGAGGCCGAGGCTGCCTTCAAAGAAATGAAAGAATGCTTAAGTCACTTGCCGACGCTCACAGCGCCACTTCCAAAAGAGCCATTGACGTTTTACTTGTCAGTAACGGAAAAATCAATTGGTGCTGTTCTCCTGGTTGATCGTAAAGGCGTTCAAACTCCAGTATATTATGTTAGTAAACCTTGCTTGATGCGGAGACTCGATACTCCACGATGGAAAAGCTGGTGCTAGCATTAGTACACGCATCAAGAAGACTGCGGAGATACTTCCAGGGACATCCCATAAATGTCCTAACAGATTTCCGCATTAATGACATCCTGCGCAAGCCTGAGCTGTCAGGACGTCTGGCTAAGTGGGCCATCGAGCTGGGAGAACACACAATTGAATACAAGACCAGAACATCCTTTAAAGGGCAATCCTTGCAGACTTCGCCGCGGAAGTCCCTCCTGAAGCATAACTGAGTGTCAGCAAGCACACGTCACTTCTCCCACTCCCGAGTCAGCGGAGAAATGGGAATTATATACAGATGGGGCATGCAATGACGACGGCGCTGGAGCAGGTTTGCGCTTAATCACACCGGATGGAAAGGATTTCACCTACGCAATCCGCCTTGATTTCCCAACTACAAACAACGAAGCGGAATACGAGGCATTGCTCGCAGGGTTGCGCATTGCAAAGAAGATGGGTGTGCAACACTTAGAAGCCCACGTCGATTCTCAGTTGGTTGCCAACCACATCGACGGCTCATACGAAGCACGAGAAGCATCCATGATTTTATTACTTAGAGCAGGCAAAGCCCTCATGCGTGACTTCGCCTACTGCAAGGTCACCATATCAAGCGAAGTCAAAATAAGCTAGCGGATGCGTTAAGCAAGATGGCATCAACAGTTTTTGATCATTTAGCGAAGGACGTGCGGGTGGAAGTCTTGAATCATCCACCAGTGCCACAAAAACAAGTTAATGTCGTCCAGACTGGCAAGACCTCTGGATCACCCCCCGATCAAGGCTTATCTCATGAATGGAATGCTTCCGGACAACAAAGCAGAAGCTCGAAAGCTCCAAAACAAAGCATTGCATTACCAAGTCATTGACGGAATATTGTACCGGCGCTCGTACCTAGGCCCATTGCTACGTTGTGTTGACTCCGCGGAGCAACCTACCTTATCAAAGATATACATGAAAGGTCGTGGCGACTACACACGGGCCCAAGGATGGTTGTGGCCAAATTAATGAACGCGGGGTATTATTGGCCCGGATGCACATGGACGCCATGACAGAGTTGCGCAAATGCAAGTCTTGCCAACGCCATGCCCAGGAACTCTGCGGCCCAAGAATAATTTGGTACCCGTCACCCGCTGGCATGGCCGTTTCAAAAGTGGGCCATTGACCTCGTAGGCCCATTCCCCCACAGCTCCCGGGAACGTGAAGTACTTGGTAGAGCCATTGATTACTTCACCAAATGGGTGGAAGCAAAAACCTTGGCATCCATCGACGGAAAAAGCATCAAAAAGTTCATTTTGGGAATTCATCATCTGTCGCTTTGGCTTACCAATGGAGATCGTAAGTGATAATGCACGCAGTTCGCGGACCAACACTTGCAAGAATTGTTATCTTCCATGGTATCAAGCAGATATTCACCTCAGTAGCACATCCGCAGGGCAATGGACAAGTTGTGCGTGCAAACAGAAGCATAGTAGAAGGAATAAAAACCAGGCTCGGCACGAAGCGCACTGGTTGGTGGATGAACTCCCTCATGTCCTATGGGCCCATCGCACGGTGTCCAAGACAAGCAACGGAGAAACACCGTTCAGCCTCACGTACGGAACCAAGGCTGTCATACCCGGCAAATGCATTGCGCTTCACCAAGGACTTACTGGCAAATCATCGGGTCAATGACACAGAGTTAAAATTCAATCTGGACCTGTTAGATGAGCGCAGAGACAGGCGGCTATCAAAGAAGCCAATTATAAGCGACAGCTCGAAAAGTATTACAATGCAAAGGTTAAGGCAAAGCTTTCCGCGTTGGGACTATGTTTTCCGCAACAATGAGGCATCCAACGCGGAGAAGCCAGGTAAACTTGCGCCAAACTGGAAGGACCATACAAGGTGCAAGAAGTATTGGGGAAGGCGCTTATGCTTTACACGTTGGATGGCACCCCAATCCCACGCACTGGAACCAGCCCAGCTACGCATTTGTTACCTGTAAGGCATGTCTCACATTTGTAATAAACAGCCTATGGCTACGTTCAATTCAGTTTCAATAAAGAGAATTTCATTTTCATTTATA
>JAUTDX010004203.1:0-31106 GCA_030844895.1 Ambrosia x helenae | reverse complement strand
TGTGAGGGGTTCCCTCAAATTATATGGGCGTGGTTGTGAGTGGAGGAGAGAGAAAATATTTGGTGAAAGCACTATTCAGCTCTATATTTGAAAAACTACTGTTCACCACCATATATATATTTTAATATTTTTGTAAGTGGTTGTGAGTGAGGAGAGAGAAAATATAATATAAAAGTATGAAAAAGTATTACTATTTTAATTAGGAGAGAGAAGATTTAGGGGGTGAAGTAGTGATTTTTAGTGTAATTTGATGGAGGAGATTTAGTGGAGGGGATGTGAATGCTCTTACCTCTTTATAATTCCCTTTGGGGTTTCATTAGATGTTGCAAATGTAGGTGGGTTGGTAACAAGGCAAAACAAGTAATTTTTGATATGGTTGGGGCGTCGGGCCGTGCTTGGTACGCAACACCTTTTTTGCTATTTTTTCAAACAATTAGTGTGTCAGATATGATTACATATTTACATATATTACATTACTTCAGTATTGTTTTTCAACAAATTGATGTTGAGGTCTTATGCATTAAAAGTACACTTCCAGTGACTTTCTACGAGTTAACTGGTTTTCTTTTAGCTAACCTTGTTGTTTACCTGTAAGCCATTAGGGGTAAAACATAACCCGAATTCACTAATTCATGAGCAAATCGGTGGAAATGGCCACCTCTAGGTTTCATGTTTAGCCTACTCTTAACTAGATAGTGAAATTATGGAGAATTGATTGTGAAAGCTTTTATTATTTCCAGTAAACTGCATACATCAATTCAAGTTTGGAAAATCTTTACAAAGCAAAAGTAGGTGCAAATTTGGTCTTTCCATCTTCTCGTCACAAAGATCATGAGAAGGTAAATTGTGTTCATTTGTTGTAATACAATTTCCAAGGGTTGCTAAAAGCACGCTGCAATTTTCTTAAAAACTTGTATGATAAAATAATATACTTGTCCAATAATGAAGCATTATGACTACAAAAAAAATGTCTCTAGATGATGTTTGACGATTTTTTTCTGTTTACATGTTATATAGGTTCTCAAGGGTAAACTTTTTGTGAACGTATATGAAGAGAAGGAGATGTATAGCTTTCTTGATTATATTTCTAGTGGGTTTTGAACTGAACTTCATGGTTGCTGTTGATTTTACAGGCAAGTGTATGCTCCAAATAATTATGCTAAAATATGATACCTACTAATTGTACATTCTTGCAACTACCAATTCTTCACAGCTTCAAATGGTGATCCTCGAAAACCAGATTCATTGCATTACATTGACTATTCTGGTCGCTTGAATGCATACCAGCAGGTTAGATGGTTTGCCACTTTTTTCTTTGTTTCACCTGTTTACAAATACGGACTGCTAGTGTTTTTGTATAGAATTGGAAATTTTGTAAAGTGTTTTTACCTCTGTCCCAGTCAAATGAACAGAAATATCTTTAAAGGAATAGGTCAAATGGTGTGAAAGTCACCTAAAGTGTATTCTAATGCATAGAACTGCTAGATCATTTTATTCAAAAGTTAGATTACTATTCAGAAAATTTAATATATGTAATCATATTGGACACACTAATTGCTACACTAAGGACTTTTCATACCACTCTGAATCTTGTTTTTTTTACTCGCATTTTTATGTTGCATAGTGGCACTGGAGAATGTCTACTTATTCGTTTATATATGTATTTTTCTGATTTCAGGCTATCACAGAGGTTGGGGAAGTCATACAATTTTATGATTATGATAAACGCTTTCCTGCTTGGGGTTTTGGTGGAAAAATATACAATGGCTCTGTATCTCATTGTTTCAACCTGAGTGGAAATGCTGGTAGCTTTGAGGTATAACTCTAATTGGTGAAGAGATTGAAAGGCATCTCCCATTGTTACTTGTATAGTGTAGAGTTGGCAATTGAAACCCATTTATCAGAAAAAAAAAAGTGTTTTTACCTTTTCAATGGACTCCATTTACATAGATGACTATTTATGCATAAGTCCTATCTAATCTGTTAGCTATACTTCTTGGAATCTGGGATATTTGAAACTGGCTTATCCATTCCGTTAGTCGGTATTTAAATTATTTAAGACTTTATCCAACACCATTTATACGAAGAAGGGGTTGCATTTGTTTGACTACAGGTCAAAAGGTATAATATGAAAAAGTAGCTAACAAATGAAAATGCCACACGAGAAGCACGGGTTAAGCATGCCAAATGTCTTATAAAGCCGCATTCAGTTCAAATGCTTGCTTGTTCTAGATTGTTTTATGTAGAAGTTAATATTTTTTTACAATCATATTTAATACACTAGTTATATATGAAGTTTAGTACTTGGAAAAAAGTGAAATAATTCATTTTGACATTTGACCTTAGCCCGTATGCCTGCACATAAATTACTCGTTTTGACCCAACCATTTCGACCCATCTGTTTGCCTCCTGTACTGATCACCACGTAGTAAAATAATTGCATATTTCTGAAGTAGACTCATTTGTACCCAGAATAAGGAGATTTATTTCCCGACATTATTTTGCAGGTTGAAGGAGTACTAGGCATTATGGATGCTTATAAAAATGCGTTGCATACTGTTACTCTTCATGGGCCCACTTTATTTGGTCAAGTAATCAATCAAGCTGCAGAAATAGCTGCTCAATCCCTCTCAACCAACCCCACCAAGTACTTTATCTTGCTAATCATAACGGTAAACATGTAGTAAAACAGTTCTGTATACGCATTACTCTTTTCATTTCTATGAAGTTTATAAATTGTATCTTATTTTGTTAGGATGGAGTTCTTACCGATCTCCAAGAGACTAAAGACGCAATTGTCAGGGCCTCTGATCTGCCCCTCTCAATTCTAATTGTTGGAGTGGGTAATGCTGATTTTAAACAAATGGAGGTAAATGGTTAAAAGTCATACCAACTGGAGTTAGGTTCATTAATGATTTAATGTTAATTGTTGGAGGTGGCCATCTCGACCCATTTAGTTATAAACCCAATGGGTTAAATGGGCTGAATGGGTTGAAAGTCGCACAAACTATTTTTTTTAGAATTAGATTATTACTGAGATAACGTAACAAATCTGGACATGTGTTTTCGGGTTAACATAGTGTCTATCATATTTTAGACACTAGTTCTTTGTAAAAATCTGGATATGTGTTGCGGTTAACACAACCTGAACCATGTAAAAGTTACTTTTGTAACCCACACCTACACATGTGCCACCTATAAATATTAGAAAAAGAACTTAACTATTTTTGTATTTATGTACTACTAAGTGGACAGATTATGATTATGTAGCAAGAATATTACAAACGGCCATGGATGCTAATAAATTGTTAAACCACTTATATATTGTGGCCTTTTAGTTATTTTTTCCTGTAAACGTCATCGTGTGTGATTTGCAGCCCTAATATTACTATCTAACAGATTTTGGATGCTGATACTGGACCACGTTTGGAGAGCTCAACAGGAAGGATAGCTACTCGAGATAATGTTCAGTTTGTTCCCATGCGTGATGTACAGCGTAAGTAACTATAAAGTGATTTCTACACAGGTCGGTATAGGTCGTTTTTACATATGTTTTATCTCTTAACGGGTCAAATGGGTAAATAAAAAGGTTCAGCTAAAAAGGAAACATGTCAAATGGTTTGGAGGTATCAACTATCAAATGAGTTGAAAGTCACCGATATTGTGCTCTGTTTAAGTCATGCAACCACTTAAATTGTTTGGTTTCTACAAACATAAAATAATATTGTAGTAATTAGGTCAAGTAATTGTATTTGACATCCTAATTATTTGTAATGAATATACTCAACTATGGACATAAAGGGTTTTGACTCAACGGAAGTCCACTTGACCTCTTTTGACCCGTTATCCAACATGTCTCACCCGCATCTTCTGCTACCTCTTTTACCCTGGTTGTTGGCTTTCTATAAGGTTATTTCCCTTTGTATTTGGTACTGGGGTCGTTTTGTTTGCACCCTAGTTTTGCAAACGGACTTTGTGTGCATGTTCGAGCGTTGTAACTTGCTCAGTCTGAATTTATGCATTTTATTAACATTGTGTAGATGGCGAGAGGTCAATGGTGCAGGCGCTATTGGAAGAGTTACCAGGTCAATTCTTGACTTACATGAGAAGTAAGAGATGTAAAGCCACTCCGTAATGATGTACACCAAGCTCCTTATCCCCCAGATCCTTTAATCACTTGACGTATGCTAGCATCAGTCTCGACTCTCCTTGGGATTAGTCGATGCGTACTAGGGAGGCTAATAACGCTTTTTTTTTTTCTTTCGTAGGCTCTTTTTTAACCTCTCAACGGTTCTTTCAAATTATCAAAGCGTGAAAACGTGGGGTACATAAAACGCTTCATCTCAGTTTTTTAAACGAATAAACCTAATGTTTGGTCTATGATAATACATGTGGTTTATGCAAATCTATATCAATGATTGTGCATAAATATGATTCAAGTGTTTGGGTACAAACAAGTTGATAGATCAGACTTGAGTTGATAAATAAGTTGATTGCATAAAAAAAGCAAATAAAAATGATTTGTTTTTTTTATGATAATTTAGGAAGTTGTATGAACATTTACAAAACTATAATATAAATAAGCTAATGCATAAAAAATAATGATTTGATTTTTTGAATGAATAATATAATTTAGAAGGTTGTATGAACATTTATAACTTGTCTTCCAAATTGTAGCTCGTCTTTGCTTTGGATTGAGGATGACTGTTGGAGAATTCTCATAAAATATCTATTAACAGCTTAAACAGAATGATTTTTATTGTTTATTACTATTATTATTACTCAAGTAAAATGATTCTGGTTAATGCCCTTAAGGGTATTTTCCGTCATATCAGCAACATAACGCCCCTTCAAAAAAAATTGTAATGATTAATGTCCATTAATGTCTTTTCAATCATCATTTACGTATTTTCTCTCCTCTTTGAGCATTATTAGACCATGTCAGTGGGACTTGAAATGGGCTTGAAATACTGTGAAAACGCCCCTTGCAACCCCTTCCCCCCCCCCCCCCCCCCCCCTCCCCTTTTGGCCATTAAAGGGCGTGAAATGAGGGAAGGCATTATATATGAAACGCCTCTCCACCTCTCTCTCTCTCTCTCTCTCTCTCTAATTTTATATAAAAAAAATACATATTAATTAGATAAGAATTGGAGGGCATGGAAGGATGTGTGAATAGTACACCTGTTTTTTTGTTACCAGTGGCTTTACTGATGTGACGTCCACATGGTGAAAAACGCTCTTAGAGGATGTGAACCACTACTCATGGTCTTATACTAGAAATGCCCCTCCCTCTCCATGCTAACACACACGGGGACGGTGTTGGAGGCGTTACCATGCCCATTCATACCCATATAATGCCCATTACACATTGTCTAAGTGATGTTAAGTTAAATAATGAAGGCATAATATTATTAAATAAAGAAGTTTCTTTATTACAACTTTCTAGTCTTTTCTTGTTACTCCATCCATTCATAATTGTATAAATTGTATACCCAACTAGATATTTACCTACCCACGCGCCGAAACTTTGATAATTAGCAGTGATTAGTTAACCCTCACGACAACGACAAAAAATGGTAACACAACAACCGCATATTTCAACAAACAAAATCCGCGAATTTTTTTTATTAAAAAGGTAAAAAGAAGTAAAAAAAACCAACTCAGATGTGCGAC
Organism: Ambrosia x helenae; assembly: GCA_030844895.1. Classification (NCBI taxonomy): domain Eukaryota; kingdom Viridiplantae; phylum Streptophyta; class Magnoliopsida; order Asterales; family Asteraceae; genus Ambrosia; species Ambrosia x helenae. The sequence continues at coordinate 25,433 of JAUTDX010004203.1, read as the reverse complement.
CATTATCGTCGTTGTAAAAAAAAAGACTCAAATGTAGCAACGACTGCAAACGGAGTTAAAGTACTGGCAGGCGGTGTACTTATCAAGAAAAGATGGAAAATAACCTATTAAATTAAGTTGAAATTTATGGGTTGTATGATAACTTTATTAGAGTGTAAAAGACGTAAACGAAAATTTGAACTAAAAGAAAAAAGAGAAAAAAAAACATTTACTAAAGGACAAAGGAGTTACTATTGCAAAAAGTTGATAATTATAATTATAATGATATAATACATCTATATTTATGACGTTGATAAAAGTTACACAAGCTCATAATAATTATTAAATCCCGAAAAATGATATATATACGACAAATCTAAAAAACAATCAATATGAACATATTCAAGTAATATTAATACTAATAATCAACAAGATATGATACCTCTAGACTAACAAAGACAAAAGTGTTCTGAAACAATAGAGATAATGAAACTTTAAAGATTGAAGATGAAGAACGAGAGACAGAGACAAACACAAACTTACAATACTAATTAGTAATTAGAGAAAAGATTATAGCTTTCTCTTTGATGGAAGATTGGATGTTGAACCTTATGATGAAACATCCACTATGACAAGTAACCAATCTAATCTTCTACATCTTGCACTTGTGAAAATAAATTGAAGTGTAATCACATGTGTAAGTAAATAAATAACTAATATCATTTGAAATGGGTTAGGTGAGAAAAAATAATAAAACTTTTGAAAAATGACATGAACGAGGTGCAATATCATAATTGATTTGTTTTATATACGTTTTAAAGTTGATTGATAGTATTTACAGGTAAAAGTTTATAAATAACAACCAAAATACATTTACATCAAAATTTAAACAATGAGTGAAACGATTATGAGGCTCAGATTCAGATTTGTAGACCATTAAAAGTAAGTTTGGTATTATGAAGGGTGTACGATCTGGAGTCTTTTCTGTCAAAAAAAAAAAAAGGTGTACGGTCAACTTTCATTCAAGTCTTTTCTGTCAAAAAAAAAATGTGTACGATCAACTTTCATTCAATCATTTCATTCAATGTTTGTACGATGTTACTTTATTCACATTATATCAAGATTCCATTCAATTATTTCATTCAATTATTGTATGATGTTACTTTATATTCACATTATATCAACATTCCATTTGAGTTGTGCGGCTATGATGACGCCTTGATCTTTGATTGGCAACTGATACGGCTTAAAAAGAGCAACCGGTTGCCTCCTTGATTCTAAGCCTGTTTTGATGTACCGAGTTATCTTGGTTGGAGAATTGGTGTTGCCTATTGTCCCTTATTTCATTTCGTGGCAATGATGATAAAAATTGAGCCATATGTGATTATATTACATATTTTAACTATGTTTTTAATCTTTTTTGTGTGCTTTTCAAAAAACAAAATTATGTTTGCACAGAATTGGTAGATGAAGCCAAGGTTGCGAATATGCTACAAATAGCAAAAGCTATACAAGAAAATTGAGCAAGAAGATTAAATGTAGTTGTATAATGTTATGTTAGTCAAGTATGCCAAATATTAGTATTGTGTCTTTTGATCGTTGCCTCATAGTTGGTAAAGAAACTGAAACTGGATTGAAAAGAAAGTTGAATTTAAAAGTATTTGATTGATGGTCAACAAAGAAATCTTTTTAACAAGAAAAAAGGTTTTCAGAAAAAAAAATGCTAGAAATTACATTAAGTGCATGACTATATTTGTATTTCAAACATTTGATTATGCTTTATTTCCAAATATGAATATTATAATAATGTGGTTATTTAGTTTATAATGTTTATGATTTGTGACTGAAAAATATTAATGTTAAACTAGATGGTTATTATCTATATTTTGTTTGAATATGTGGTTTGTTCATAATTTCACCGTTGATTTATCCGTCCGTGGTTTTAACATCCTTCAATGTTTTCAACATCTGATCAGTATCTATTCATCTGGTTCTCTTCAACGAAACAGACCTTACGAAACAGATTTTGCTTACAACAGATGATTGACTTCTTGATTTGTTGTTTACTAAACAGACATTGGAGACTAATTTTATTAAAAAATGATATAGACTTCCCGTGTTTTCACACGGGATTTCACCTAGTATATATATATATATATAAAAGAATATGGGTGGGACACATGGACTTGGTGGAGGCCATTCCACCTCTTAATTTTCCTCTAAAAATATTAAATTATTTTTTTCTTTCTGATGTGTCATCTACGATTTTAAAACGTTAATAACTTTTCATATGATAATTTTTCGAAAAAATATTACACCAAATTAACGAGCGTTTTATTATCTTTCCAACGATTACTATAGTGTTATGCAAAAAATGAAGAAAAAAAACAACTTTTTCATGTGGTTATTATTGAAACCGATAATTAAATTATGTATGAGTGCAGAAAATAGTCGAGAGACATGAAATGTTACCATCTTACAATCTTTTTAGTCGATAGCAGTAAGATAATTTGTATTTATCTTCAAAATGGATCTACGCTGCTAACTTATTGATTGTTTTATTCGGTGTCACCCAAGATGATCGATTGTGTATCCGTAATAAAGATTGAATGTGTATGTCATTCTTTAACATATGCTCAGTTTACACATCAGAATCGCCTATCATCATCATGACATTTAATTTGATACCAATTTAGTTGTTTTTTTTCTAGGTTTACATCGCAGCTTTAGAGCAAGGTTGTAAAAATCCCGATTAATCACCGATTAATCGGTGATTAATCGCTAGTTCCCACTTTACTGATTAATTTTGGGTTAATCACTAAATTAATCAGTGACGGTCCAGAGTTGTAAAAATCGCGATTAATCACCGATTAGTTGGACCAAATTGGTCTTAGTCGGGCCTTAAAAACTCAAAATTAGGTCAAAAATGAATTCGAACACGTCAAAACTAGAGCAAATCGATCAAATCAAACAAGTTCTTTCGTCAAAATTTGATGATAATCCATGATTAAGAACCAAAATCGATGAAACTCCATGAACCCTAGTTGCATCTGATGGTTCCGTATGATGAAAGAAAGAATGGGAAGAAAAAAGGGGATATGGTGAACGACGGAAGTGATTAGGGTTATTTAAGTTTATGTATTTTAATATTTAACCCCCATCCATATTCAGTAGTTTATATTTGGCCCTAAACTTTTAAATTTATACATATAAGGTATAAAATTAACATTATATATGTATAAATTTGGAAAAATATATATAAAAATCCAATCCGATTAATCCCGATTAATCCTGATTAATCACGATTAATCCCTAGTCGGTACCCCACCGGCCGACTAGCGCCTAGCGAGTTCTACAACCTTGCTTTAGAGTGTCTTAAGAAAGTGACAAAGTTGTACAGAGATAGCGCTGGCAAATCGTGTATACCTGACCTGTTCAAACACAAACCTGTTAAGACACGAACACAAAACATGTATACACGAACACGACACGATAACTTATCGTGTAATTTTTTCGATACCCGAACACGAACCTGCTTATACCTGGTTTACACGATAATACCAGTTTATACCAAGTTAACACGATAATACTTGTTTATACCAGGTTAATACGACGATAATACACGAACATGTTTTCTAAATCCAACTCGTTAAATGGGTACCATCAAGCATTAAAAAGGTAGAATCTCACCTAGTAAAAACGTATAACTCCAATACTTTACCCCCACAACCTATATTTTTTTAAAAAAATCCTTAACATTTCTTAACGGGTACTAAACAGGTAAACAAGTATTTAACCTGTTTAAACACGAAAATTAATAGGTATATTTCGTGTCTACCAGTTTAGGACACGAAACCTATTAAGGTTATACCTGTACCTGTTAAAATCGTGTAGGTTCGTGTCAGGTATTCGTGTTCGTGTATGAAATTGCCAGCCCTATACATAGACTTCATGTAACACCCCAAAACCATTCGTTCGCCTAACTACGCCATTAGGCGTGATTAGCAATATATTAACACGAAACTTAGAGGATAATAATATGGGTTATATTCGAACATGGAAATAACCTAGTTAACAATAATATGTTTATAAATTAATAAAAGGTGTTTGAAACTAGCTTATTAGTTAGTTTTTATACAAAAATGACAGTGGGATAACTTGAGGGACTATAGTTGCCATCTAGCCAAACAAGAAATATGTAATGGTAAATTGAGTGAGAACACACACACTTGTGTGTGTATGTCGATTAACATGAGGAGGTTTACCTCCTTGAACCTCAAACCCCAAAACACCAATTTCAAGCTCAAATCCAAGCCAAATCAAGGGGGTTTCGATGCATGAGCTAAAATCCGGATTTTCCAAGCTTGTTACACAACAAGGTATCTTTTATTTGGTTCAATTTGATGTAAAAATCCTTTTTTTGATCATGGTGAAAATTAGGGTTTTTATGAAACGTGAAATTTATGATTAATAGAGGTTGCTTTAGCTTTGGGGAACCTCAAACACACTTAATTTGGTTATGAATCACGTTCTACACGTGTAATTAATCATGCTCATATGATTATGTTAATGTGTAAAGTTTGGGTTTCTACCTCTAGGTGGATACCACATATGGTTAGTAGTTATGATAACTCTTAGGGGTTGTTATCATGAGAAAATTAGGCTAAAGAGTCTAGACAACATGATATGATGATGATTTGTTAAATGAGTATGCTTTGGCTAAACTTAAACTCATGAAAATCAAGTGAATTGGTAGGTGCACACCAAGTGTTTGTATAAATGTCTAATTGAATTATAGACAAGTATTGTATGTTAAGATCTCACCAATTTTGATGATTGAGTGAGAAGAGGGATTGTGCACCAAACTTAATAGATAATATGTTTAAAAAAGGGGATAGTTCATGATTATGATTATTGCCTTATGGGTAGTCCATATGAACATGAAAAATGGTAGTTGACTTCTAGAAGTCAAACTAACCCAAACATAAGTATAATGAATTGGGTGTGTGAAAACTCATGATACAAGTTAGTTAATTGATATAATGACTAACTTGAATTATTCTTGAGTATAGTGAAGTGATCTTGTCAAGCTAGGTGGAGGCTTGGAACAAACCGGGTCAAATGAGCTAAGTGGGTCATGGAATGCATACATAAAGACAAGGTAAGTGACCTATCTTAAATAAGCCTCTTAGAAACTAGAAGATCTTGTAAACATTCTTGAATCATGAATTCTTATATTGATTGTAAAGAATGGGTGTTTTACTCACGAAAGGAATATGGAATATGGGATACTAGCTTGTAATGGGCTGGAATCGCCTAAATAAATAAAATTGTTACCGGTTGGGACGCCTAACTAGATAATGGAAAAATATTTGTAAATGGGTCAAATGAGTTATAAAGTTAATTTCATTAAAACTCATGAATAAAACTTGAAGACTGAAGATTGTGTGAATAAATAGTTAAACGGGTCAAATGATGTTATGAGCATCAATTGAACTCGGTACATAATGCTTCTATGCTAAACATTTATAGTTAAAAGAAAAAGCTAGACGGGCCAATTGGTGGTGTGACACCCTTTGGATCCCGGAATGTTAATAAGGTAATGAGTTTTGCACAGATGGATAAATTGGAATGGAATGGCACGAGATGCCAAGTATTCTTGAGGGAGACTCAAGAGGTATGGAAATGGGTCAACACTACCGGGTAAGTCCGTAGTATAAGATATGGCCATATGCGAGTAGACTTGTGGATGAAACCACCCACATGAAGTGTGGGTGTCAAATAGGTGAGTCTTGTTCATAAGAATGTATAATACGCTCTAATGCGCTTAGAAGTGATTTAATAATAGAGAATTTATGAAGTTGGTGACATACTAAGTCCGTAAGGACTTAGAGGTTTTCAAATATGTAGATGGGTTGAAAATAATGGATCATATTCAAGTCAAGTCTCCCATGGGTGACTAGATTGAAAAATAAGCCGATGAGGGCATTTTGGGAATTTAAAAGACTACTAGAGGTTGAATCTAAGAATTCTAGCTCCTAATGAAACAAAACGGACAAACGCTTTGGTTAATCAAGTGTCTAATGACTCGACAACTTAAACGGTAGGCATTTGGTATGGTCAAATAGAGCCTTGTTTGATGCAAGGCCTTAACGGGCCGATTTGGGTAAAAAAATCGACATAAATACCTAAGACTATGAACCGGGTCATAGAATCATGAACCGGCCATTAATATCAGTAAAACAGAGGGTTATTTGGTCGGCAAGTCAATATTTAAGTTTCAGGAATCATCAAATGTGTTTACGACATGGTTCCTAGGCTTAAAAATCACAAAACAAGCATTAGAAGCTGTGAGCGGCCGCTCGGCCTTTACAGAGGGCTCAAAAGTGTCAGCGTCTAAGCGAACGGCCGCTCACTAAGACCGGGCGGCCGCTCACAGAGAACAACCTGACAGCACGATTTTTAAAATTTCATATAAAATCGTAGAAAAAATCGTTAGGAGGTTGTTCTTTATATGCCTGGAAAGCTCTCGGAGCGTAGAACAATTCTTATTTGAAAGTCGAAGTCGGATTTTGGGTTTTAGAAGGGGTAAAAGCGATCCGAACAGCTGCTGCGCAAAAGTTGTAGCAGTTTGTTCTCCTAATAAAGGGCCGTTTGGCCTGGTTCGTTCGGTTTCAACGTGTAACGACTATCGTACTAGTTTAAATGTATCATTGACAACCCACTAACCATTCTTTGTGTAATGGTGCTAGGTAAACAAATGAAGGAAGTCCCGAAGCAAGGATCAAGTCGCGATAAGAGCCGAACACACCCGATCACTTACCAAGCTTCCGCATTAGAATTCAAAGAACTCTCATTTAAATGCAAAATCTTATGAATTTGTCAGATTAAATAAAAACATTACATAAATAAAAAACATTACATACCTAATCCTAAATTACTTTTATTAAATCCTAAACATTGATAATTAAAAATAAAATCCCCACTATGGAGAAGTAATTATCCCAGTCCTCGAGTGTGTATTCCGGCAGGGACACGAAACGATCGCTATCGCGACCATCGGATCTCGCATCCGAGCGGATCCAGCAGTACTAATGAGGAGGGGAATAATAGTAGTAGTGTTCCTCTTCCTGAGCAGCCGTTAGTGCTTCATACTCCTACTCAGTGGGCTCCCGGGGAGGAGGGCTTGGGGTGGGGTTGGGGTTTGGTTGGTTCTCCACAAACTGTAGTCGACTCATTCCCCTAACAGCCATAACATAATCTACAGCCCACACACACTCCTCATCAGTGAATTCAGCATTTGGATGTGGGGGAGTGTATCCTGCGAGTGGAGGAATGGAGAAGAAGTTTAGAGAATTTGTAGTGGACCTTGGTTGTGTAGGAGAAGGAGGAGCAGGAGAGGAGAATATTGGTTAAGGAGGAGGAGAGGAGAACATTGGTTGAGGAGGAGGAGGAGGAGCAGGAGAGGAGAACATTGGTTGTGTAGGAGGAGCAGGAGAGGAGGACATTGGTACATGACGTCTCTGGCGAGTGTATCGTCGGAGATCGGAAGGTCTAGCAGCTTCGTAAGGATAACCGCCACCCATATTTTACATTGGTTTGAGTGATAATTGTGAATGAGAATGAGGATTTGGCCTTGTATTTATAGGGCTAGAAAACCGCCACCCATATTTTTCATTATTTTTTTAAATATTAAATTTTCTTTTTAAATATTTGTTTATTATTTTTTTTTAATATTTAAATATTTTTTTGTAAAAAAATGTAATGTTTTTAGATTATTTAAAAAAAAGTGATGAAATGTGATGAAAAGTGCACACCACCCCTTGTGTTTAGTGATGAATGTGATAATATGATGTGGCAGAATCTGATTGGGTGTGATAGTGTGATGGTAGTGATGGTTTTTTCACCACCCCTTGTAGCTTAAAACTGAGATTTTGGAGGGTTATGTGAATCTTACGCACATGATAATATATGCTCACATAATTGTGAGAAAATATGAATTTTGAGATTTAAAAGCACACGGCAATACAATAAAAGTAAATTAATTGAGATTTTAAAGTGTGATAAATAATTTAGTGAAAACTTAATTGAAAGTAAATTAATGCACGACTATATATATACTTATTTCACATGTTGCCTACATACATATATTTTGAGTTAATATTCTAGAGAAAGTATTGGGTACAAAGTCCCTTAACCTACAAAGTGTAGGAAGCCACAAAAATATGCCACGTGTAAGATGTTTGTCAAAACAAAAAAACTGATTTTCAACTATGAGAGGGGTATTATAGACATTTGCATCCATCAATTAATCACGTTCATAATTATGATTTTAACAATCCCTGTTTTATCGTTCAATCAGAATTCAAATTTTTATAACTGATTTCACGATCTTCATCATCAATTCTTATATTATTCAAAAACTCTATTCACATTGCATCACTCGATCAAAATTTTCACCAAAATCATACTCAATTCAGAGTTGATCATCATGTTTGGTACGTTACTCTGTTTTTTTAATTTCACATAATCGTAATTTTATTTTGATTTTTAATTGTTTATCAGACCTAAACAACGAACCTAAAATCATAATCGGAGAAGAAGATGATGTCTTCGATGCTCATAATCTACATTTTGAAAGTTAGTTTTTACTGTTTTGATGTAATTTTGCAGATCACAAAAGTCAGAGATGAACCGAGGTTGATCGATAAGTGTTTAATTTTGAATTTAGATATTATACAGGAAGATGTTTAATAACACTGATGAACATGGTGGCGAGAGGTTTGATTTCATGGTTGAACACAGAAGGATGCAAGGTAATTTTGTTGTTTTCTGTATATGATAATAAGCAAATGCGTTTTATGATGTGTAACATGCTTTTTGAGGTAACTGGTGGTTTTTAGGTAATTGATAATGGTCAAATGCGTTTTATGATATGTAACATGCGTTTTGAGGTAACTGGTGGTTTTTAGGTAATTGATAATGGTCAAAGGCGTTTTATGATATTTTAAAGTGCGTTTTGATATTTTGTTAAATAAATTTTTAACAAAATATTTAAATGCGTGTTATGTGTTGGTTTTATATCACCAGTTAAATAGATGTCCATATATTAAATGCGTTTTAGTTTTTATTTGAATGTGTTTTAATATTCTTCATACAAAACATCAAATGAAACATTCAGTTATAAAATCAGAGGTTTAGTCATCAGAGTTTTCAATGTAACAAAAGTCTGTTGGAGTCAACAGCACTTAGGATCCAACAGATGATTCAAGCAATCAGAGTTTATTCCATCAGTTGTTACACATCAGTAGTTTACAAATCAGAGGTTTAGTAACCAGAGTTTTCAATGTAACAGTGTTTGTAATGGGGCAGATGTTTTATGTTGTTATTTCTGTTAGATGTCAATGTCAATGTGTTTTGACAGAGTCAAACATTATTATGAGGATTGAGGAATAAATCATCAAGGATCATTTTTTGGAGAGTGTTTTGATGAATGATTTGAACAATGTCCATGAAGGCATTTCTAGAAAAGATGAAGTTTGTAACATTCTCAAGACGATGCCAGATTCTAGTCTTCATGAATTGGCATTGATGTTCATGATTGATTCAAAACAAAGAGATATGAAACTTGTTGAAGAGCTTACTAAAAATCAATAGCTCTTTTAAGGTGCTCAATGGAAATGAAGATTAAGTTTCTCAAATCACTTTAAACCTTCTAGCCTTCATAATGTCTTTGGTGTCTATGTTTTATGCTACTTTATTATCATTTTGTTTTAAGTAGCGTTTGTGTTGTTTGTTTTTCATGATGTAAAAATGTGGCATGAATAATAATGTACGTGCGTTTTAAGTGATATTAAATGCGTTTTATGTATTGGTTTTATATTACCAGTTAAATAGATTTCCATATATCAAATGCGTTTTAGTATTTATTGAATGCGTTTTAATATGATTCATACAAAACATCAAATGAAACATGCATTTTTAATACCAAAAGAGACATTCAGGTCTAACACTGTAACATTCAACAATGTAAAGATGCAAAATTAACAAACTTATCAATCTTAAAACTTTCAGCTCATATTATCTACTCGCTTTAGCACCTTCGTGTAAACATTTTCCATCATCTTTACCAACCTTGATGTATCCCCTGCAACATTCTCGTCAACCCTATTTGATGTATTGTCTCCAACAATTTCATCAATAACATTGTCCCCAGCAACATACTCATCAAGTATGTTTGATGTAGCATCTTCGACATTTACACACTGTCAAAAAATAAATACATGCGTTTTAAGTATTAACAAATGCGTTTTATGGATAAACAAATGCGTTTTAAGTTTAACAAATGCGTTTAATCTGATTAATGAAACTACTGATTACTGTTGATTGATAACTTCTGATGAAGTGTTTGTAACTACTGAAGAAGAAGTTAATAACTACTGCTGAATCAAACCACTGATGGCCTAACTTCTGATGAGCAAACTACTGATGAACATTGATACACATGCGTTTTATGGGTTTACAAATGCGTTTTACTTTTTTGAACATTGATACACATACGTTTTACTTTTTCCTGACGAGCAAACCACTGATGACCTAACTTCTGATGAGCAAACCATTTCATCCATTTCCCCTTGTATATGTAGATACTTCTTAATGTTTTTGTCCATTTTTTTCATCCAAACCTGCAGAAAACATAACATGCGTTTTACTCATTATGCATGCGTTTTACTATATTTTACACTGATTTTTATAAACAAATTTATTATAAACAAATCATCTTATTCATCATTAAAATCAATAAAACGCCTTTATTATTTACCACAAACGCACTTACAAATTCTTATTAATCATTAGAATCATTAAAACGCCTTTACAACTTTCATCAAAACATCTAAAACGCATTTACTAATTTCATCAAAAAAATCATTAAATTGTGATGTTCAGCATTCAAAACATCAAAAACGCCTTTACTAATTTCATAAAACAGATCTAAACCATACCTGTATTAGTTTTCTTCAAAGGCCTGTCATGATTCAGTTTGCTTCTTCGTTCTCTTCCTTCACCTGGTTCGTTTTTTTAGGGTTTTAGAATTAACTGGCACAATTGTTTAATTTATTTTCGCATACGATCAAAATGAAAATAACAATATGAACATTTACTTACTTGATTTGCGTTTTGGAGCCATAATCCTGCTTTGATCGATTGTTACTTCTTCGTTGATGGAATGCTCTGTTTTTTTTTTTTTGTTACAGAGAGGTTGATTTTGTGTGTGTTTTATGTGTGTGAATTCCACGATTATAGTGTTTGATTATGTAACCGTCCATAAATGAGATGATTTGGGCGCTATTACTAAAAAAAATCAAATTATTATAGTGGCAATTTGTCTAATTTGCCCTCCTCTTGTTAACTGCCATTAAAAACACGTGATTGTAATTAATATACGATGATCTTGATTAAAAAGCAGATGGATGGTCAGGATGGCTTCTTACACTTTGTATTTTAAGGAGGCTTTGTACAATAGCCTCTCTCAATATTCTATATAGTGTTTGAGAGGAGATGGCCCTCAAACACTCAAAAGTTCATCTAATCTTCAGATGAGGCGAAGAATGTGTGGTGGGATTTTACACTCGGTTATACGGTATGTTTTTAGAAAATTCGAAAGTAGAAGAAAGAAAGGGTAATGAGAGGGCAAAGGGGTTGGTGTGTGTGTGTATTTGTTTTTTTAATTATTAAGGGAAGTAGTATTTTTAGGGGGTGTTTGGGATTGATTATTCAAAACAGATTATGCGTTTTGGAAAAGCAGGAGTGAAGCTGCTTATAGATTATTGCGTTTTGGTAGCCTAAAAAACTGATTATCTGCGTTTTCAAAACGCAATCCAAACACTAAAAACTGATTATCTGCGTTTTCAAAACGCAATAATCTAAAAATCAGATTCAAAACGCAATCCCAGACACCCTCTTAGACGGGTTTTTCAAATGTCAAGTCATCACTATAATCAAAGTATGACTTTTGAGCAAACATTTAACATTATATGCGTTATTTCTTCGGGCAGGTGAGTGATCGGGTTTTCCTGGGAATTGGTGGCAATTGATGGCCCGGGTACTCTCGAGTACCTGAGCAAAAGGGTGCCCAAGAGTATTCGAAAATTGATTTGTTGGTCGTTAAAAAAAAAGAACAAAATTTCAACCTAACAAGGAATATTCTTGTAATTTACTCTAAATTCAGTTATTTATATTCTTTAATAGGTACTTCATGTTCTTTTACAAAACCAATATTTACATTAGTATGAATTTGTTAAGTAATCAATGATTTTTGTCAAAATTCAACATTGAAAGAATATTTTTCTACTATCAAACTTACTTAAAACAATATAATAATTTAGCATCATGTACTTTCGAAGGGCAAATTGACATATGTATTATTCCATCTCAAAGCAAACATGCTAGTATGTAGAGTGCGTAAACATTATTTCTTTTAAGGGGCTCATAGTTTTTCGGTTTTTGTATGTTCATCAAGGGTAAATTGACATAATTATTCCATCTCAAAGCAAACAAACGGCTTGTTATACAAGGGAGAAGCCGGTTCTTCTCGTAACCACCCTCCGACATAAGAATAAGTCTATATATCGTCAGAACAAAAAAGCAAGATTGAGAAAATAGTGGTGGGAATAACTTACCTTGAGGGGGAAGGTCTCCCTTCTATTTATAGTATATTTGGTTAGATGTCACTATCACTAGGGTGGTGTGGTCCCTGTCAGAATCACCGCTGAGGTCAGATGCATTCCTATTGGTGGCAAACATTCCATGCCCCGAGTGTGCATACATTTGCTAGCGTCAGCTTTCCTGCTATTGGTGGAAATTATTAAATGTCTAATATATGAGGTTTTGTCAAATGTCAATAGGTAGATAATCTAGTGTGCGTGGGGCCACCATAAGGGAAAGAAGTGCTGCCTTACGTTCTTATGGGCATGTAAATTGTTTAGATTAGTGTACGTGGGCCAACACACATGGGTAATATGGTATATCCTTCTACACTTTGCTAAATGTTTTTGAGTGTGGTTTTAATGTTGTTTACGTGATTTTGTTTGGTTGGAATTAAAGTGTGGAATACTTTCATTGTCATATAAAATATACTTTCATTGTCATATAAAATATACTTTCATTGTCATATAAAATTTTGTGTTTAAAAGTTTTTAGATATAAATTTCTACTAAGATAACTTAAAAGGGAGTGTTTGGGTTTTTTAACGTGTTATATATTATAGCTTATCGGATTCGTCTCTCTCATCCTATATTTCACATTATATTTCACATTTGATTTTCATTCTCCGCTAATTGTTTTATGTCGTAAGCGTACAAAACAAGCATTCTACGGGTCACTTGATCAATAGAGACACCCTAACCAATGACCATATAATCACATTTAATGACCAAATACATAAAATTCTAAGACCATGTGTAGTGGTTCACATGTGAAATGGGTGTATTCTATGTATCGTCCAAGTCATTTCACATGCCTTTATTAAAAAATAGCGTGTGTGTGCGCACGCGAGTAATTAATGGTTTCACAATTCTTATCACGTGGTTCAAATCACATTGACTCATTTCACATACCCAACAACACAAGAGGCGGTGTTCGTGTGAAAAATGGGCGTGAAAACTGAAAAGGCATTTCACGAGACTAGTACATTTGGTCTAAACCTTTTAATCGTTATTGTTAAGATATTAACTAGGTATTAGTTGCCCGCGCTTCGCCGCGGGTGCGGCTGTTGTGCGAAACGCGGCGGGAGCTCATTTTGCATTGAGTGTTTGGCGGACGTTAAAGATTGCGCATCGCTGTGGGAGCTCCTGTTGCGTGGAGAATTTCGTGGACATAAAAGATAATATTAAGTGACTGTTATTCTCGCGTGAGCTTCAAAAAAATACTCGCGGCTAAAAGCTAAAAGTTTGTTGGTCAAAGTTTGAAAGCCTAAAAGCTAAAATTTTGGCCAAAGTGCGATGAAAGTTTAAAAAAGTTGAGTGGTCAAAGTTTGAAATCATAAAAGCTAAAAGTTTGGTGGTCAAAGTTTTAAATCCTAAAAGCTAAAAGTTTGGTGGTCAAATTGGAAGAAAATAAAGTTAAGTTAAAAGTTAGTGGCCAAAGTTTTAAATCCTAAAAGCTAAAAGTTTATTGGTCTAAGTTTGGTGGTCAAATTAAAAGAAAATAAAGTTAGCATAAAAGTTAGTGGCAGAAAATAAAGTTAACTTAAAAGTTAGTGGCCAATATACATATTAAAACAAGGACATTATTGAAGTGTCTTTGTTTTAATACAGAAGATAATATTAATATTAATTTTTTTTTTTTGAAATATATTAATATTAATTGACCGTTACACTTAAAACAAAAAACAATTCTAAAACCCTCTAATCACTCACTATTCCCATTACCAGGAAGAAACCCGGAAAAACATAACCAGCTTCTAAAATTCAAATCCCCCCTATATATATAGACGCGTACATATAACCGATTGCATGTGATTTCAATACAATAATAATAATAATAATAATAATAACCCTAGCTAGCTAGGTCCATCCTCAAACCCTACTGTTAATTACTCGTTATTCATCAACAATATACATATAATACACATTATGGGAGGGTGTTTTTCTGACGTAAGCGGTGGAAAAGCTGCCGTCAGTGGTGGTGATGGTGGTGGTCATAACCTGCAAAAACAAGGTGGTCCTAATAGCAATGTAGTTGTTAGTGGAGCAACTGATGAGGCTGTTGATTACTTCTATCGATCCAAAGGTCTTCAACCGCTGTATACGAGAATCGAGGTACATGCAATTATGTTTTTAGTAATTAGCTAGGTTATGGTTTGTTTGTTTGAGTATGTAAGTGATTAATCTGTTGTTGATTAGGCGTATGTAGTTCAAGAGACTGTTAATTTGGACGTACGTACGTTATAAGTTGATTAGGCTCTATGTGTTATGGCCTCGGGCACGGGGCTAGTGGCGGATCCTGGGGGTTCTTAGGTTCCCAGACTCGGTTTGGAAAAAATTGAAAAATTTAGAGTAAAAAGTTGAAAAATTAGTGAAAATCAGTGAGAATTTACGAAATGAACCCCTTGGAAATAGTTCCT
The DNA here is from genome assembly GCA_030844895.1 of Ambrosia x helenae. NCBI lineage: Eukaryota > Viridiplantae > Streptophyta > Magnoliopsida > Asterales > Asteraceae > Ambrosia > Ambrosia x helenae. The sequence goes on along the minus strand of JAUTDX010004203.1, from coordinate 10,330 downwards.
GGATCCGCCAGTGCGTGGGGCGAAGGTTGTGGGGCTAGACTTTAGACTTTAACCAATCACAATGCTTTATTTTTTATTTTTTTTCTATTATTGAATTTTCATGTGAAACCATTTACACACTTTAGAAGAAAAAAAGTGAGAGAAAGCCCTCGGCTCCTATCTATTTGGGAGTCACTTTTTCACTTTTTAGTGAAACCATTACGGATAATATTTTCTTCGTATTAAAAAAAGGCACAACCCAACAATCAATCAAACAGTTGATTGTCACAATGTATATATATGGAGTTCTCGAACTTGTCAAATACTGCAATCTTTTTCTTTTGGAAGTGGTAAAGGTGACGTTGCATGTCGATTCGAGTAGTGGTCTAGTCTATGGTTACGTCCGGACAATAGATACAAGCATATCAGAATACGCACTGCTAAAGTATAATGTTTTACTCTCTTGCTGAGACTTGCAATATAGCTTACTACCACTGACTTGCTAGAGATTAGCAGAATTTCCTTATTTAGTGTTTTTTTTGGTATCAAACAATGCTTTGTAGTTTGTATATTCTATTACTCAACTGATTTAAGTTGCAGGGTATGAACTATAGTTGGCTCAAATGAAATATCATTGTTATGCAAGACTTGGAGGCACCTTATTGATTGGTTGCTTGGTTCCTTTAATGCGTTTCCAATACTAGGCAGAGGTTAAAACATTCCACCTTTTGTGCCATGTTACAGAATATTTAGGTAACTTCATTCACTTAGTATATTCGAAGTCAACAATCAACCTGACGTTAGTTTTCATAACATGATTGTTATATTAGAGAGGAAACACAAACCAACGTTCTATCCAGCTTTGTGCAATATGCTATTAGTTGTATATGTCTATCTCTTGGAAGCAATTTCTCTCCGCATGTGACTGACTCCTTGATAATGAAATCGCAGTTATCTTTATCAGCTTCAAAGTTACGAGATCTTGACATCATGTCGAAGGTACTTCAACTAGATCTTAATTTTACATGATTGTTGGTTTTATGTATTCTTCTTATGTTAAGCTTTTTCTCTATCTTCCAGTTCTCTTTATTTCTTTTAAAGTATTCTTTATCAATTTCTTTTCTATGTATACCTGACATATTTACATCTTCTCCTGTTGTTTATTTTGCAATTCAACAAACCTAAAAAATATGTTGATGTTATGCTTTCTGTTAATTGTAGAGCGACCCTATGGCAGTTGTATATGCGAAGAAGAAAAGTGGATTTCGCGAGGAACTTGAGGAAGTTGGTCGCACTGAGGTGATCATGAACAACTTGAATCCCATGTGGATTCAGAAAATCAGTGTTGCATTTCACTTTGAGGTTGTTCAGCCATTGGTGTAAGTGTCCTGCGAGTTTGTTTTGTTGTATATACTATTTGGTACTACACCATTGAATATTTAGTAAATTGTCTGCATATCTCTGTGTTCATTTTCAGCGTCCGGGTGTATGATGTGGATACAAAGTATCATAATTTGTCAACGAAGGTTTCATTTACTTTTGAATGTGTTGATTCTTGTTATGTATCTCTAACGGGTCAAATAGATCTTACGGATCGAAAGTCTCTTAATGTGTGTTTTTAATGCAATAAACCTACTAAATAACATTTTTAAAACACGATTACTATTAAAAGATATAAATTTGCAGTCGTATTACACTAATCATTGTAAAATGTTAAAAGATTTCAGGTCTACCCTACCAATACAAAATTTTACCCGTTTTTACCTGTTACCTGTTCTTCAACTTGTTCAATCTTTTTATGTCTTAAATCATCTTTAATTTTGTATATATGGCACAGATGCTGAACTTAAAAGACCAAGATTTTATTGGTGAAGCTAACTGTGTTTTGTCAGAGGTAAGCTTACTTGCAGTTCTAGGATTCCTTAATTTCTACCGAATTAGGATATATCTCATAATTAAAAACTGTATCCATCAAGAATTATATGCATCCTTTCCTTTTTAGTTTTATACAAGTTTGAATCTTTGTTTTGTTTGTATGAAGATCTTATACCATTGAAAACACTTGCCTGACTTTTTATGAACACTTATCAAGTCTTTGTAACTAAGGCTTTTTAAATTAGTGGGTCATCTGGACCCGACTTTTACCAAAACTCATATTTACCCTTTACACCTGAATCCTGATCAAAGCTGATTCATGTTCATCAAACATTGGCAGATCATGACTCACCGAAGCCGAAGTGTGACCCTAAAACTTCATGGTAGAAATGGGCATGATGTTGGAAATTTGGGTTCAATAACTGTTCATGCAGAGGAAACCATTGCTTCCAAGATGGCTATTGAGATGAGACTCCGATGTTCAAACTTGGATAACAAGGATCTATTCTCTAAAAGTGTAATTACTCATTGAACAGTGAACACCTACTGACAGAAGCTATAATATAATTATGGTCAATTTGATCATTAGGATATGTTTTTATTATTTTATTTTTACCTCTTTAGGATCCGTTCTTAAGAATCTCTAGAATCGTTGAGGCTGGAAGTCCTATTCCAATTTGCAAGACAGAAACAGTGAATAACAATTTGAACCCTGTATGGAAGCCATTGTGTATAACTATGCAGCAATATGTGAGCAAGGTGAAGTTGGCTAATTTTATTCTTGATGCATTATTCTGTAGTTGTCCTGAAATCATCTTTATATGATTTTTTTGGTTTAAGCTGTTGTCTCTTCTTCATTTTTTCAACTGAAATACATATATTATATTACATTTCTACAGGATAACCCTCTAGTTATAGAGTGTTTTGACTTCAATAGCAATGGCAACCACACGTTAATCGGGTAACGTTTTTGTTACCTTCTTGTTGCATAAATGACACATCTCATTTTCATGCAAAATTTTCTGTTTTTACAACATTAGCAGTAGCTACTACCAATATATAGGAATATGTTAAATAGTGCTACTCATGTAGAGGCGTACTGCGTTTTTACCTCTTTATACATCCTTTTGGGGTTTATTAGAGGTCAGAACAAGTAATTTGGTATGCGTCGGGCCGGACCACGCTGGGCTTGGTACACAACACGTTTTTTGCTCTTTTTTAAACAATTAGTGTGTCATATATGATTACAAATATAATATTATTTCAATAATAATATAAATTTTTCAATAAATTGATGTTGAGGTTATATGCCTTAAAAGTACACTTTCAGCGACATTCAACGAGTTTATAGGTTTTTTTTTAGCTAACCTTATGGTTTTCCAGTGAGCCGTTAGGAATGAAACATAACCCAAATCCACCCATTCATGAGCAAATGGGTCAAAATGACTACCTCTAGGTTTCGTGTTTAGTCTACCTTAACTGAATAGTGAAATTATAGGGAAATAATTGTGAAAGCTTTTTTTATTTGCAGTAAACTCCATACATCAATTCAAGATATGGAAAACCTTTACAAATCAAAAGCCGGTGCAAATTTTGTCTTTCCATCTTCTCGTCGCAAAGATCATGAGAAGGTAAATTGTGGTCATTTGTTGTAATACAAATTTCAAAGGGTTACTTAGCACACCTGCAGTTCTCTTTAAAAATATTTATTTGATAAATAATAAAAATAAATAATACACTTTGCAATTAGTGAAGCACTATAACTACAAAAAAAATGCATGTGGATCATGTGTGAAGTTGTCTTCTGTTTACATGTTATGTAGGTTCTGAAAGGTAAACTTTTTGTGGACGGATATGAAGAGAAGGAGTTGTATAGTTTTCTTGATTATATCTCTAGTGGATTTGAATTGAACTTCATGGTTGCTGTTGATTTTACAGGCAAGTGTGCTTTAATTAATTATGCTAAAAACGATATCTACTGATGACTCTTTCTTGCAACTTCCAATTCCTCACAGCTTCGAATGGTGATCCACGAAACCGGGATTCATTGCATTACATGGGCTATGGAAGCAGCTTAAATGCATACCAGCAGGTTAGGTGGTTTGCCCCTTTTGTTCCGCTTCTATGTAAATCTTTTTTGTTTATAAGTACTGTCTGTAGTGTTTCTTACAGAGTTGGAAATATTAACTCATTACTCATGGATAAGTCTTTGGTTTATGTTTTTATCATTAATTGGTCAAATTAACTGAAATCACTTCAAACAATACGGGTCAAATAGAACTAACAATCATCCAAAGTGTATTCTAATGCATAAAACCTCATAGATCTTTTTTTTTTCAAATTTAGATCGCTGTTGAGAAATCTATCTTTCATTCTTTTGTAATCATATCTGGCACATAACTGTTACAAGCAACTGGACAAAAGGCTGTTTCGGGCTCAACCCGATCCAACTCATGTCATATCATCCGTTTTGATTCATTGCCAAACCCGTCCATTTTGCCACCTCCATTCTTTACAGTGTAGATCATGTTGATTAACATATACATTAAGGACTCTTCATACCACTTTGAATCTTGTTTTTCACTTGCATTTTCATGTTACATGGTGAAAGTAGAGAATGTCTATTTATTCAGTAAAATATCTATTTTCCTGAATACAGGCTATTGTGGAGGTTGGGGAAGTCATACAAGTTTATGATTATGATAAGCGCTTCCCTGCTTGGGGTTTTGGTGGGAAAATATACGATGGCTCTGTATCTCATTGTTTCAACCTGAGTGGAAATGCTGGTAGCTTTGAGGTAAAAATATCTTTTCATTATGTGAAGTGTTGTTTTATCTACTACCAAAAGTTGCACCTGCCTCGTGTTTACATATTAGCCCTTTTAGCAAGTAAATCATTCATGATCTCTAAATCCCTTTGCATGTTTTTACATATCACCTTCTCATGGAATTTGACCAATTTTGACCTAGATGTGCATGAGGCGCCGCCTCAAGGCCATGAGGCGCTTTCCTGATCGCCTCACACATCAGGCGTGCCTTTTTAAACCTAGGTGGTGTTTGTTTGATAACATGTCAAACGATAAAATATGAAAAATTAGCTAACAAATGAAACATGCCACATGAGTGCAATAGGTTAAACATGTCAAATGCCTTATAACCTGTATTCAATTCAAATACTTACTCGTTATAGATCGTTTAACATAGAAGTTATATTTTTATCATTATCATATACTTAAAATCCTAATTATTTACAAAGTTTAAAAATGAACAAAAGTGTTGTCGGGTTGGTCCAACCCGTTTGAACTGCAACTAAAATCACTCGTTATGACCCGTTACCCCACCCTGCCCATACTGCCGCCTGTACTACTTTTCACATAGTAAAATTATTACAGATTGCTAAAGTAGACTCCTTTGTACCCAAAATAAGAGATTTGTTTCCGGACATTATTTTGCAGGTTGAAGGAGTACAAGGCATAATGGCTGCTTATAAGAATGCATTGCATACCGTCTCCCTTCATGGACCCACTTTATTTGGTCAAGTAATCAATCAAGCTGCAGAAATAGCTGCTCAATCCCTATCAACCAATCCCACCAAGTACTTTGTCTTGCTAATCATAACGGTAAACATGTAACAACAATTCTATATACATTACTCTTTTTATATCTATGAAGTTCATAAGTTGTATCTTATTTTGTTAGGATGGAGTTCTTACCGATCTCCAAGAGACTAAAGACGCAATTGTCAGGGCCTCTGATCTGCCCCTCTCAATCCTAATTGTTGGAGTGGGTAATGCTGATTTTAAACAAATGGAGGTAAATGGTTAAAGTCGTGAGCCATGATGCATATCAACTAAAGTTAGGCTCATTACCGGTAATTGTTAAAAGTGGCCATTTCGACTCATTTAGTTATGAACTGGTTGATATGTCGATATGGTTATGTATTATCTTTAAAGGGTCAAACAGGTGGAATTTAAATAAATAGGTTAGCTAAATCCCAATGAGTTAAGTGGGCTGAACGGGTTAATAGTCGCACAATCTTTGTTTCGTGAGTTGGATTATTATTGAGATAACATAACTTTTGCTATCATATTTTTAATCTAGTTCCTTATAGAAATCTGGACAAGTGTTAGGGTCAACTCACCCTGACCCATGTGAAACCGGTTTGACCCACACATGAACATTTTGCCACCTCTACATATTAAAAAAGAACCCAATTTTTCTATTTTTTATATATAATGTTAAGTTGAGTGATAATGATTATGCAACAAGAATACTAACAACCATGGATGTAAACAAATTGTCGAGCCACTTAAATATTGTGGTCCAGTTACTTTTTCCTGCAAATATCACCGCGTGTGATGTGCAACCCTAACAATACCATCTAACAGATTTTGGATGCTGATACTGGACCACGTTTGGAAAGCTCAACTGGAAGAATAGCTACTCGAGATATCGTTCAGTTCGTTCCCATGCGTGATGTACAGCGTAAGTAACGTATCTACACAGTTTTCTGTGTTTAAATCAAAGATATCATATTCAACCCATGTACTTATGTATAGGTTGGTTTTGAGATATGTTTCATCACTATTGGGTCAAATGGAAAACTTAAGTCAAATGAATTGGAGACGTTAAACAAGTTGAGTCACTAAACTATATTGTTTAAGTCATGCAACCGCTTATGCCATTTGGTTTTAAAAACATGAAATTATTTTGTAGTAATTAGCTCATGTAATTATATTTAAGACGCTTAACTATTTGTATAAAATATTTATAAAACTGGATAGAAAGTGTTTCGACTCAACTCAAGGTCAATAGACCTCTTTTGACCCATTACCCAATGTGTCTTGCCTACCCATTCTACTACCTCTTTTAACCTGTTTGTTGGCTTTCTATAGAGTTACTTCCCTTTGTATTTGTTTACAGGGGTGTAAACAAGCTGGTCCACTCGTGAGCTTCTCGGCTTGCCAAAAAGCCAGGCATAAACGGGCCAGGCTCAAACCTCATTTGGAGCTTATTTAATAAACTTGAGCGTCCACATACCAAGCTTGACTAGATTTTTGAGCCTAAAGAAGCCGAATTATTTTGTAAATATAATAGTTTATGTTATATATAATAAATATATAATTACGTAAATATTATATATGTGTGTTATAGTTACAAATATATGTGCATATAGTTACAAATACACTAGCCGAGCTTGAACTTGAAATTTTTTCAACTCAAGGACTGGCTAGATGTGTATGCACCCCCAGCTTTGCAAATAGGCTTTGTGTGCAATGTCAACGGTAAAACTTGCTCAACTTAAATTTACACGTTATATTAACCTTTTGCAGATGGAGACAGATCAATGGTGCAGGCTCTATTGGAAGAGTTACCGGGTCAATTTTTGACTTATGTGAGAAGTAGAGATATCAAGCCACTCGGTATTGATGTCCACCAGGCTCCTCTTCTACCGGATCCTTTAATCACTTAAAACATGCTTATCGACTCTGCTTGTGATCAGTCGAATGGCAATGCATACTAGAAGGCTCTAGGTAGCACTTTTTTCATCCGTAGGCTTGTTTTAAAAACTTCTCAACGGTTACTAAAAAAATGCGTATGGTTGTGAACTGTAACGATTTAGGACATTTGCGTTTCGCACTCGAATGATTATGAGAATTTACATTGGGTACATATTATGTTGATGTTGTGATCTCAGTTTTTGAAATGAATAACCCAATGTTTTGGTCCATTGATAATTACATGGATTGTTAGATCTGATTGATTTTAGAAATTAATTAATGCATTCCTAGGAGAAAAAATTTAATTGTTATTATAAGTGGTTAGTTCATCTTTGCTTACCGATAAGGAATGTTACAAAAGTTTTCATAATAAAAAGTCATGACTAATTTACATTTAAACCCGGTTAAGATTTTGTCACCTTTTTTATCTTGATTTTGACCAGTTCAATTTGATTGTACCGGTTTCAAACTAATTTCTATGTACTCCGGTTCCTTTTTCAAACCAATTTGATTGTACTTAGCATTGGGTGTTAAGAGTTGTATACAATGTCGCTAGGCGCTTTCTAGTCGGAGTCGGGAGTACTCGGGGAGTTCTCAGCCTAATCAGAGAGTACTCGGCCTAGGCCTAGAGTACTTGGGCCTCAGCAATCTACCTTGTAGCGATTACTCAGGAGTACTTGGCCTCTGAGACCTTGTTTTAACAACATTGGTTGTATATCCATTTCACCCTAAGGGGCTGTTTGGTTGATTAAGTGCTGAATCATTAAGAAGAAGTCTGAATGGTTAAGAGGATCTAATGGTTAAATGCTGAGTCATTAAGTAATGTTTTGTTGGACCTCTAAATGGTTAGTCTTCTTGTCCTACGTTGGTAGGGGAAGTAAAACTGATCCATTCAGTGTTTAATAGTTCGGTAATATCCCAAGTTTTAATGGTTCAGCCTTAATCATTTCATTCAGATGCTGAAACAAACGTGTTGAATGAACTGAATGCTGAATTATTCAACACTAAATGATTCAGATGCTCATTAAAAGCGCAGCCCCTAAATGCCTAAATGGTATCTAGGAAATTATGGATGAAGACCGCAATACACGCAAATGTTTAGTGCTGATTTTTTAATTAATAACTAAAGTAACATAATCATATTAATAAAAATAATTTAAATATATTGGTGTTGCCTAACCGCTAAAAATCATCAACATAAATCTATACATATATACACACACACCACACCCTTATCCACACTTCCCAATCATTTTTTAGGGCATACAAGTATTTGAACAAAAATCTTTCCTCCATTTCCATGGCTTTATCTTCTTCTTCATCTACCTCACTCACCTCTTTTTCAGCATCTTTACCTTTTATCAAACCAACCCATGTCCAACTTAATAATAATAATAATAACAATAATTTTATAAATTATGGGTTTTCACTCCAATTACCCCTCATTGGTCATCAATTGTTCCTCTTCAGATTCTATGTCTTTTAGGTACCCAAAATAATTTTATTTTATTTTGATTTTTATTATTATTATGTTTATTATTGTTATGGAACTTGTGTGGACAGTTTCTTGATTTGTAAAGAGTGTGTTTGTTGGTGTGTGATGTTTTAAACTGGTACCCAGATAATAAAGATTGAAAATTTATTGTTTATTGATTGATAATTGAGGTGGGTATTGTGGATTTATGAGCAGATTGTATGGATTTAGCATAAATGTTTATATGATGATAATTGGAGTGAATATTTGTTTTGCAAAGCATGTATTAGTCCCATTTTTGTTCTTTTATTTATTTTTTAAATTTTTTTATTTATTATTATTATTATTATTATTTATTTTTTTTTATTTTTTTTGGTTCCCAACTTTTTACTATTTTAAGGAAAACATAGGAAATTACAATAGAATGGCAGTAGACGACAACTGGAATGTTGTGATGGTTCATCCCATATAAAACGACGATCGTTGGTCTATTTCTAGCACGTTGTATTCTTGACAGACTATGCATATTTGTTCTTGGATTCTGTCAATTATGCGATTGAAGTTTCGATAGTACCATCGAAATGTTTTAGTCATTACACACGATTCAGAAGAGATATTCCGGACATATGAATCATAAAACTTACAACGAACTTCCTACTAAACATGTTCATAGTTCTACACCATCCACCTTTAGGATAATTTAATTATCCATTTTTTTTAACTACTTGATATGTTTTCTCAAGTATGCACCTTGACCCGACGTTTGGTTATTTGGATTTTGTTGGTATTAGTTTAAATGAAAATGGCTCATCCGAGAGGTCCGGTTAAGTGGCAAAGGGTGCTCCTTAAAGTAAGTGGAGAAGCACTTGCGGGTGATGGAGAGCAAAATATTGACCCAAAAGTAAGTAAGATGATACTTTGCCTTTTAGTAATGTATATGCTATTTTGAATCCTTTTAGCTTATAATGCTACTGTTGATTAATATTAGGTTACAATGGCTATTGCAAGAGAGGTTGCTGATGTGACCCGGCTTGGCATTGAGGTAGATTTTCATTGTTTTGTATTCTTTGAGTGTCTTTTAGTATACGAAAGGATCAGTGGCGAATCTTGACCCGAAACTTCGGGGAGTCGGAAGTTGCCGACTTGCCGGGGGTTGGAAGTCACTAGTTTCGAGGGTCAAAACGTTATATACCAAAAAATTTCTATTACGAATACTACAAATCGGAACTTCTGAGCGAAATTCGGGGGGGGGGGGGGGGGGGGGGGGGGGGGGGGGGGGGGGGGCGCCCCTCCCCGCCCCTTAAAAGGATCGCCACTGGAAAGGATACAGTTAATATGTTGAATAAGGAGGTGTGTGGAGATGCATGTTTTAAAAGTGGTTACGTACTTAGATGATATTGAGTATTTGAATAATCATCTGTGATATAGGGGTTGTAGAGAGACAGTGTTTGAATGTGTTTTTTTTCAGTTGTAATTGTAGTCACCAAACCATCTGATACTAT
>JAUTDX010004202.1:0-30250 GCA_030844895.1 Ambrosia x helenae | reverse complement strand
AAACATTTGAGATCCTACCAACTAGTTTGGGTGACTCAACATATGATCCATTTGTTCTATGGAACAAATAGTCATTTTATTATTATTATTATTATTATTATTATTATTATTATTATTATTGACCCCTTTTAATAGTTTTTTCTCACCATTTATTTTGAACTCCATGGTCATTTGATTAAAGTTCCATACAATGTCACCCAAGGGAGATAACCACTGAATTCCCAATACCATATCATAACTATCCAATAGTATTACCATCACATCAGCCTCAAACCACATACCTTGCATCATCTATTTAAACTTTTTACACATTTGACCACAACTGAGTTGATTACCATTGGCTACGGATACTTTTAAGGTTGGGACATCTTGTGTCACCAATTGTAATAATCTGGCCAATTTTTCACTAATGAAGTTGTGAGTGGAACCAGAATCCACTAGTATGTGACAACTTCCTTGTTCCAAAAGATCCTACAATTTTCATTGTAGAATAAGATGGAATCCCATTCATTGCATGAATGGAAATTTGGGGCTGACCCAATATCGCAATTAATTCCATAGTATCCACAACCATTTCCTTATCACAATCCTCCTCATCAACAATTTCAATTACAAACAACTGTCTATTCTTACACTTTTGAGTGGCAGAATATTTTTTCTGGACAGAAAAAGCATTCCCCTTTTGCCATTTTTTCATCTGCTTCTTTAGTGGACAACCTTCTCACAGTTTTATGACCAAATTTATTATTATTAGGTGTAGATAATAAAGGTGGATTGGCAGCACTTACATAAGATGATTTGTTTCCATAATTGGTCTTGTTTCCATTGTTGGTAGAAGCAGAAGTGTTCCACCCAGTTTTCTTGGAATCTTTGGCCCTAAATAAGGTAGTGTGAACCTTATCTTGCTGCTTAGCCATAGTAATGGCTTCCCTTAGTATTCTTGGTTTGAAAACCTTGATTAGACATCTAATCTCAGGGTTTAAATCTCCAACAAAAAGATTGGCAGCATACTCTTATGACAAGGTGACCTTAGTCATTAACAAGTCAAAAGAGTTACAATATTCATCTAATGAACCTGTTTGTTGCAAATTCTTTATTTCTTCCATGGCATCTTCCCAAAATTCTCAGAAAACCTTGTTGTTATAGATCTTACATATTCATCCCATGTAATCATCTCAATGGGTCTGTTTGAACTAGACAGATATCCTTGATGCCATTTCAAAGCAATACCTTCAAGATTAAATACTACAAATTGAAACTTTCATATTCTTAGGGGTTTTATCAATTGAAAAGAAATGATTGCACTTATAAACCCAACCATCAACATCATCACCGTTGAATTTAGGGAAATCGAAACGACCAATTCTAGATAATTTGTGAACATGGTGGTTAATTTGTAGGTGATTATTATTATTATTATTATTATCATTTTGGTTATTATTATTTTGCAATTGAAGAGATTCCAATTGCTGTTTAAGGCTATCAAACATGGTTTGTAGGTTAAGATTCAGTTGATTGATGGCTGTCCTGTTATCTTCTTGAAGGGTTTGAGAATTTTTAATGGATTATGCATGTTCTTTCAAGGTTTTCTCGAGTTTATCCATCTCTTGTTGACGAGTATTGGCTGCCATTAATGGTGATTGAAAAGGAAACGAAACCAAATCAAGAACAAGATTAGGGAAGATCCAATCACAAATTGATTAAATCCAAGAGTAGATTGATCTCCAAAGATCAATCCAGGTACATAAATGAATTGAATAAGAAGAACGCTGAAAAGAATAAAAGAATGGAAAAAAATAAACGGAGAAGTTGATCGGAGTACGACGGCGAACGGTGGTTAAACGACTGATAACTATGGTCACCGGAGCTCTGATCGAAAGAGCTCTGATACCACTTGATGAGCTAAGTTTGTAGTGAAAGAAACAAAGAGAAAGAATTGACCAAAACCAAGCTAAGGGCTGAATGATCCATTTATAACGACATTAACCAACATTCAAACTTGTTCCCGCCTAACACAATAGTCCCTATACTAACTACTTATTACAATACTGGTCCTTCTAATACAAACAACTATCAAACAATACACAAATGACCCTTGTACTTTTTATCTTGTATCAGCGGACCTTTGCTTGTGCTTAGCTTGTTTACAAACCGAACCGAGCCGATCGGCATGTTTACAACCGAGCGAAAAATCGAGCGAGCAAATTCCGAATGAGCGGCGAGCGGCGAGCGTTTTGAACAGGGAACAGGCCTAGTCACAATCAATCATCGATGCTCTACTAGACTTTTATTTTTCTTTTCGCCAATGGATTTTGGAAACGTAGGATAAGGCATAAACCAAACGTTTGTGGGCAGCGGCTCATGTTGATGATTTATGTCCTGAATAGCCCGCTTCACATGTAATATAAAAACATGTTTACAAAATTGGGGGCCTAAAAAGTTGGAGGCAATTATACTTGAGGGCACTGTTTGTTGTAAAGGTTTCTATGTGTTCAATGTTGAAATTTCTATTGATAAGATGTCAAAATACACGTGTATAACACTTTCAAAAAATCAAAAAATTAATACCATAACAAAAAAAATACGGTGTTTCTTAGTCAGCCCAAACCAAAAATCTCTCAACCTAGTAGCTAGTTAAGGGAGGACGGGGCGGTAACGCATGCTCGGCTTCGTAGCCGATGCGGCTATGCCGGCCTGTGCCCATCGGCTTTGGAAAGCGGCATTGGCTCGCCGAATCGGTTTCCCCTTCAAAGAGTAACTAAAAATTTTCACGCCGCGCGTTGCAGCGGTAGGCCAATCTCATATACAACTTGAAACTATATGTGATGTTGGTTGGTCGCATTGTATATATTGGAAGGCATGAAGATGCATACCTATTCGTAAGCATGAAGACGCAAAGTTATTATATTAAGTTATAGTCTACTAAAGCATACTACTTCATAACACCATAGTTAAAATAGTTGGTGTTCTGGCTGGTAGAGTCAGTGCCAACATCATAGTTAGTGTTGTGGTTGGTAGCTGATCATAGTTAGTGATGTGGCTGGTAGCTGTTTGTAGTCGGTGTTAATTTTGTTGTTGTCAATGGTTGGTATCCATGCTTTTTGCATGCGGCTCCTGTTGTGTTGTTGACAAAAGCTGTTACCCTTTCTATGACTTTGTAGTCGTGTTTTTTTCTTGATGCCAAAACGATCACTGAGACGGAAGAAATTATACTTAATATTGTGAGAATAATGGTTGTTTTGAATGTTGGAAAGTAATGTTTGCACATGGGAACACACATATTGATGTAGTAGAGCTGCAAAAAAATGCAACTTTCCCATGGCCCATGTATACTTTCATTGCTTTTTCTGTTTTCCTACTGAGCTATCCTCTGTGAGACAATAGGGATGTCATGTATTTATGCATTTAAAATATAGATGATCTTATATGGTCTACATACCTAGTGGTGTTTTGCATTTTTCTTGTTGCCATAGTTGGTTTAGGATCAGGGGTTTCCAGGATAATAGTTGCTGTTATTGCAGCTTTTTTCACGGCCATTGTTTCATCCGTCTTCGTTGAAATGTCAAGTACGTCTGTTTTTTTAGGAACTTCATAGATATCTGCAGGCACGGTTCTGGATCGGTATGGTCGTCGTTGACCACCATGTTGTAGCCAGGTTTCTGGATCGTCAATAACAGTTGCGTTGCCGCAATACCTAATAATCGGAGGTGTTAATTGTATAAGAAAATATCCTTTATGAAATACAGGAGAGGATTTTAAATGAAAACAGGTAGGGGAATATGACCGTCCTCACAAACGAATAGGTACCAACATAAACCTACAAGTTAAATAGAATTGCTATAAAATAACTTAGATTTATCTTTCTCCCGCAACCAAGTAGCAACCAGAGCACTCTAAATTGCCTAATACGATAACACAAACTCACAAAGACACATTACAGATGCCCAAAAAGAATACACAAGAAAAGTAACAATACGCAATATCAACACTAAATAAGCAAAGGAATTTGATCGTATTAGTTTTTAGTATTAGTAGAACATATATGACGAATTCCAGAATGAGCAGAAGAAAAACAACAACACGTAATATCAACATTAAGAACACAGTTTTATATGTATATCAAACACTCTGTATGACTCAATGCAGTTGCTATAGCCGCTGTAGACAAGGTTGTAGAAAGCGCTAGGCGCTAGGCGAGGTCCAGCCTAGGGACTAGTCAGGACTAGTCGGGACTAGGCGGAATTAGGCGTTTTGGTATTTTTATACGTATTTTATATATATGTATATAAAAACTAATAATTTAGCAGTAATATACAAATGTAACAGGAAAAAAAACATAACATATTTTCTAAAATAGGTAAATTAATAATAATAATTAGTGTTTTTTTATAAATATATAAATATTTGTAATAAACTAAAATAATAGAAATGAAAAATTAATGTATTGGCCAACATAAGAAAAAAGGCCCACCACACTAAAAGGCCCAACAATAGAGACCCATCAATATTAGGGTATTGGCCAAACTCTTTCTGCACAAATAGAAAAGAACAGCGCCGCTTATCAACTACAAAGCAAAAGGAGCACCATCTACAAGGTATTTTACTCCAAATCTTCTTCATCGTACAAAAGAGAAGAAAGAAGAACCATGGTAGCAGCTTAACAGTTACTTTACTCCTCCTAATCTTCTTCATCGCGCCCATTTTGCTTAACAACTTTAACAGGTACTTTACTCCGCCTAGGCCCGCCTAGGACCGCCTAATGGCCAAAACGCCCAGAACTTCGACTAGGGCTCATTTCCGATATTAGCTTCAGCCTAGCGCCTGCCTTCTGCAACCTTGGCTGTAGACCTATAGTTTAGTATAAGTGGAATAGATATATTGTCACTGCCACTCAACTATATCTCTCTCCCACAATAACATTTTTGCTTTAGAAAAACACAAAATGTTTTCTCTTAAAAGTCAAGGACATGATGAATGTGATCCTCTATAAACTCCTAATCAAATCCCCCAATGGTTTGAAACCATCGTCGGAAAGCATGGAGAACATAAAAGACTCGATCAATATTCACATCATCAGCTCTCATGCTTCCTATTTCTATTAGACACCAATATCCCAGCCATGACCTAAGCCTTGCACAGTAAGCCATCAATCAATAACTAATTTGAACTCTTAGGTAATATATTACTTCAGAGCTAAACATAAAAAAAATATTATCTTAAATAATCCTACAATATAATTTTTCTTATTGATTTACTCACTTAGTTTCTCACTTACTTATAAATATTATATATGATGAATTCTAGTTGTTTAATCTTATTAAATCAATGGGGCTAAATAAGACTGTGGTAATGGTTTCAGTTATGTAAGAAGACCAGAACCACTCAACAACAAACCGACCACTTTTTTCGTCGCCTACTTGTAAAAACATAATTTCCGCCATAAACCCTACAATTGCCTAATTCATATACAAAATCCCCTTTATCCCATCAAATAGCCCTTTAATTTTTGTTTTCTCAATGGCTACAACCAACATATTAACAAAATACGGATGAACATTAACAAAATAACATGAAATCCAAGCTTACCGCAAATGGATACAACCAAGAAAAGGGACGATTCCAACATGCAGGCAAGAAACCCGGATGAGCACAGAAATCAGCAAATAAATCGAGCAACAAAATACAAAGAGGAAAAGAAGATAAGAACAGAAATTTAAGAAGCATCACATTAACGGCATACGGAAAGAAACACAGAAGCACAATCAGAGAAGAAAGAAGATAAGTGCTACGAAATGGGATTAAAGTGTGTAAACGAAATTCTTGAGGTACCATAAACGTAAATAGCACCGACATTGGTAATTAAGATAAAAAGAATATTACCGTTACAAAACCTTCATCCTGGAAGTCTACTGAG
The DNA here is from genome assembly GCA_030844895.1 of Ambrosia x helenae. Classification (NCBI taxonomy): domain Eukaryota; kingdom Viridiplantae; phylum Streptophyta; class Magnoliopsida; order Asterales; family Asteraceae; genus Ambrosia; species Ambrosia x helenae. Next base: position 24,336 of record JAUTDX010004202.1, on the reverse strand, counting down.
GGAGGAAGATGACGTCATCGTAGGTGTAGGAGTAGCCTTGGGTGAAGAGTTTGGTTGTTGGGAAGCCATCTTCGATGTCTAGGAGGTTCGCCATTGATGGAGTTGGAGTTGCAAGTGGTTTTAGGGTTTTGGGTAGGGTGGAGAGGGTTGGGGATGATGTTTTTGTAAATACTAACCTTTTTTACAAAATAAAAAGGGTGGAGAGGGTTGGTGACGTCCAGAGGAAGTGACGGACTAACTCAAAATCTGACCACCACCGCACACCCGACCCCACACCGTCTTCCTCCTCCACCCCCATAACCACCACCGCTCCAACCGGTAAACCACCAGACCCGATAACCACCACCAGACCCGATAACCACCAACGCCTCCACAACCAGACCCGATAACCACCTCCTCCGTCTTCCTCCTCCATCCGCATCCCCATAACCAACACCGCCTCCAACCTTTCAACGGCTCTTTTTCAAAAATTTCCATTCCCACGTTTGACCGTTTTTTTTCACATTCGACCCTTTCTTCTCCTCCGGTTCGTCCGTTTTTCTTCTCCGTTTCACGTTCGACCGTTTCTTGGCTGGTTCGCCCTTTTTTCCTCCGTCTGTTTTCCTCCGGTGCGTCCTTTTGCCTGGTTCGTCCGTTTTTCCTGGTTCGTCATTTTGTCTGGTTAGTCCTTTTTCCCCTGGTTTGCACATTCGGCAGTTTATATAATAATAATAATAATAATAATAATAATAATAATAATAATAATAATAATAATAATAATAATAATACTACTACTACTAATGGGGTAAGGAATTAGGTGGGGTTTCATTTAGAGGGCGGGCAACGTGTGGTTGCTACCCTCGCCGCCCTGTAAAGGGTCTTTACTCGCCGTTTCCTTTGCCCCCCAACTCATCTCGAGTTCGGCGGTTTACATTTCGCATGGCCCCTGCCAGGAGGGCCCGGAACGCCAAGTCGCGAAGTTCTGCGCAGGGCTCTGTTAGTGGTCTGAGGGCCCGCCCCTTTAAACTTTTTCACGATTGTAAAGATGGTAAACCGGGGCATGGCGGTTTTCTGCGCCTTCTTGGACACATCCAAAGCACCCACCTCAACACAGAAAACCGAAGGCTATCTCTGAAGGAGGCTATCTCGAAGGATCGGGACCATTTTTTAGATGTTGGGGAAGTTCTCAGGGAAGGAGATAAATGGTTATGTGGGAGGTGCATGGTGATGCATGCTCTCAGTAGGGGATGCAAGCATGACGATGAGGTTGTATCGTTCGCCGTGGTCTCCGAAGATGTCGAAGATTTCATTGTTGGGATACGGAAACCATGTCCAACGGTAGATGACGCAAACCCACGTCACCCAACCGGGATGGTTGGGGATGTCGCCCTCCTTGAGCGTGTTTTTTCCCTCCCTATTCAGACTGTTAAAAGCATCCCCCCTAGTTGTCGTCTGATGTTTGCTCAAGCGCTAACAGGCGCTTTACGCAAAATAGTGGCGTCGCCAGGCTCGATTGACAATTGGGTCCAATTGTTATTGCTTCCACGGCTAACCTTGCAGGTGGTCAGACCGTCCTCCAGGCAAGAGCGAAGATCAGGGAACAGGAAATCCTTGCAGTGTAGTAGCATCATGCAAGCGTTAAGGGAATGGAAAGATGGGTCTGGGTTTGCGGTCTTGGTTTCTTCCCTTTTGGATAGCGCGAGGGAGGTCTCGGTATCTAGGGGAGAAGCCAAAATGGGAGAGCACAGTGCAAGCGAACCTAATATAAAACAATGTCTTCGAAAAGTCAGGGATGGTCATTTCACGGCGGCGGTAAAGGTTTTGTGCTCTAGTGGAGTCGCCCCTCTATGTGAATCGACCATGAAGGCCCTTATTGATAAACACCCAGTGGTGCCGCCTCCATCCTTTCCTTCTAACCCTATAGCCCAACCCGCTCTATCAGTAGATGAGGGTTGTGTGCTTAAATGTATCCGATCTTTCCCTAAAGGGACGTCTTGTGGTAGGGACGGGATACGTGCCCAACACCTGTTGGATGCTATTGGGGGCGAAGGCTCTGTGACCTCCTCGGGTTTGCTCGCGGCCATAACTGAAGTTGTCAACCTATGGCTTAGGGGGGCCTGCCCTAAGACGCTTGCTGAGTTCATTGCATCGGCCCCCCTCACCCCCTTATTGAAGCCCGATAATGGAATTCGGCCTATCGCTGTGGGGGGCATTTGGCGAAGGCTAGTTTCTAAGGTGGCAATGAAGAAGGTTGGGAAAGACATTGCCCAGTACCTGGGGGACTTTCAATTTGGAGTAAGGGTACCAAATTGGGCAGAGGCGGTGCTTCACAGTGCCAACAGGTTCCTCAACTCTTTTCATGCGGATGGGTCTCTGGCTATGCTTACAGTAGACTTCTCAAATGCCTTCAACATGGTCAACCGTACAGTTTTTCTCCAAGAGGTTCACCAGCGATGCCCGTCCATATATCCGTGGGTCCAGTTCCTTTATGCCCAGCCTGCTAGGCTGTATGTGGGCAATGATTGTATTGGGGCTACCACCGGAGTGCAGCAAGGAGATCCTTTGGGGCCCCTTCTCTTTGCCCTTGCCTTACATCCCCTTATCAAGCGAATTCAGGAACACTGCAACCTACCGTTTCATGCATGGTATTTGGATGATGGGACGATCATAGGCAACGCAATGGAGGTTTCTAAGGCTTTAGACATTATCAACGTGCATGGGCCATCTCTGGGGCTTCATCTCAATATTAAGAAAACAGAGGTCTTTTGGCCGACGTGTGACGGGTTGAAAAGTCAGGGCGGGCTTTTCCCGACAGGGATTGGTAGACCTGAGAAAGGGGTTAAGCTCCTTGGTGGGGCTGTTAGCCGAGATCCTACCTTTATTGGGGAGTTGGCAGGGCGGCGGGTTACGAGTGCGGTTGCCCTTATGAAACTACTGCCCCGCCTTAGAGATCCCCAAAGTGAACTCCTGCTGCTCAGGTCATGCATGGGGGTCGCTAAGTTACTTTTTGGGTTACGAACTTGTCAACCCCACTTCATGGTGGTTGCGGTATCCCTTTTCGATGATGGTCTCCGCGAAGCTATCGAAGATATAGTTGTGTGTGGCGGCCCCTTCTTCGGGGACCTCCAGTGGCGCTTGGCATCCTTGCCGATGCGTTTAGGTGGTTTGGGCCTCCTTTCGGCTCGAGATGTTGGGGTCTATGCCTTTGTGGCGTCCAGAGCTCAGCCTTGGGAACTTCAGGATCATATCCTCCGAAACAGTGGGGTCATTGGGCTAGACCCAGACTATCAACAGGCGCTCGAACGCTTAAATGTCTATCTCCCGGAATTCGATATTGGCGGTTTTTCTAACAAGGACACCGCCCCCTCAAAGCCACAATAAACTTTGGCGAATGCCCTTTTTAGCAAAACTACTCAAAGCCTGGGAGAAGTTTTTGAGTTGTCCTCTCGCCAGAAGGCGGTGATTGAATGCCTAAAGGGCCCTCATGCTCAGGATTTTTTGACCGTTATCCCGATTGAGGGTTTGGGTCAATGCATGTCTGCAGTAGAGTACAAGGCTATACTCAAGTACCGATTGATGATTCCTATGTACCGGAAGATGAAACATGCCCCATCTGCCGTAAAACTTGCATGGATAAATACGGGGAGCATGCAATTCATTGCAAGGAGCTCCCTGGTTTCAAATATCGGCATGACTGGGTGAGGGACGTTTTGTGGGATATCCTGAGAAGAGCTGGGATCTCTGCCAAAAAGGAGGCCCCTGTAAACTTCCTCACAGACCCCACGGAAGGGAGATCCACCCTGCGACCCGCAGATCTGCTTGTCTTTGGTTGGGAGAGGGGGAAACATGCATGTGTGGACCTCACCGGGGTATCTCCGCTGGTCGGGTTAAGGGAAACAGGGTTCGTAGCTGGGCAAGCATCAAGAAAGGCGGAATCAAAGAAAGTAGATGAACACGCTAAAGCTTGTGCAGATAACCAACATGTCTTTATCCCTCTGGCCTTCGACACCTTTGGCTCTCTGGCGCCAGAAGCTATTCGTTTCTTGACCAGGGTTCAACGGGTCGTCCACAGCAATGTTTAATCCCCAGGGGGGGCAAGGATTTGTCTTTAGTAGACTAGGGTTTGCAATTCAGAAAGGGGTGGCGGCGCAGCTTGTTGCTCGTCTACCTTCTATTATGATGTAACTTTCGTATTTTGTTTTTATTTTAGTTCATTAATTATTATAAAAAAAATAAATAAATAAATAAATTAATAAAAAAAAGTTTTAAGCTAATTTAGACTAGACATTGTTTAGGCTAGTTTAAGCCATCAAAGGTAAAAATAGTTCTTCACCCCTTCCTCCCTAACATTCTATTTCAAAGTTTCATTTAAGAGGGGGAGAGAAAGGATTGTAAAGAAAGTGGAAAAAAATGTGTTACCCGAAAACAGTTTGAAAGGAATTGGAGAGAAAGGAAGATGAGGGACATCCTTTCTATTCCCCCCCTTAATCAATCTCTGGAACACAGTGTAAGGAGGGGGGGGGGGGGTTTACTACCCTAAAACTTTTCAACTTCATTGATTTCAACAAATCCTTCACTGAAACACAGTTTTGAAGACAACACTCCACTGATTCTTTTATTTATTTTCATTTAAACACAGTTTTGGAGGTAACACTCCACTGATTCTTTTATTTATTTTTATTTAAATTCAAAAAAGTAACTGTTTTTTTTTTCAAATGGCAACAAATTTTTTAACGGTTGAATCCTTAACGACTACTTTTTTTACCCTATAAAACCCCATAATTTATAATACCAAAACCAAAAACATCTCGTAAAAATGGTCCGGTGGAATGTAAATGAGGATATCACGTTAGTGAGGGCACATATGGAAGTCAAACACACAAATCATCCTCCCGGTTTACAGAGAGATTCGTTTTGGCACAACGTGTTGGTAGAATTCAATCAAATAACCGACATAAATGACCTCAGCAAGGATTCGCTCGTTAGTAAGTGGTATGATCTCTTCGCCAAGTGTAACCGATGGAACACCCTCTTTAAAGCAACGATTGGGCAACACCCTAATCTTTAAGAAGACATGGCAATCCAAGTCGCGCACCCTAACCATGTTGCGGCATGACAATTGTTGCGCGTTAGGTTTAATATTTAATGAAAGTAGCTGTTAAAATAAAAAAATAAAGTTAAAAATTAAGAATCAAAATACAAACATAGTTAACCTAATTAAAACATTAATTAAACATAAACCTAAAACCTAATTAAAAAGTTACTTAAACATAGCTAAAAAAAGAAAGAATACGTAATTGACTCGGGCGAAGAAACATCACGATCACTATCACGCCCGTCCAACCTCTCGTATCGATATCCCTCACTTTCGGGTCTTGGGCAAGACATTTCTTTATCTGAATAAATTATGTATTCGGCCCCGGGATCAGTTTCATAACCTTCGTCGGGGGGTTTTGCACTATAGGAGGATTGACACGCTCCGACACTCTTACAAGATCTCCAACCTTTATTGCTCTTAGTTGTAGTAGATCCTTTGTGTAATCATGTGCGTAAATCAATTCTTCCGTGGACAAATCGTCAGGAAGTTGTGGCTCATAATATTCAAATATTGGGGGAGGCTGTGTTGTTGGTGGATGTGTAAACGTAGTTGGTTGATGTGTTGTTGGTGGGTGTCTAGTTGGTTGGTGTGTTGTTGGTGGGTGTGTAGTTGGTTGGTGTGTAACCGGTAGGTTGTTTTTATCTTGGCGGTTTGCGCGGGATGATCGTCGTCGAAGATACGTATTCGGAAACATATTGCCACCACCCATATTCATATATGTAGTTGTATAAAATTGTATGTGTGATGTGGTGTTTATCTAGGGTAAAATTATAAATGGTCAAAAATTGAAACAAAAAAAAAAATTAACGGTCAAACAAAAAAACTGTTGGTAAATAGTTTGTTGGTAAAAAATATGACCGTTTCATTGTTTACCAACCCGTTAATTAGAACCAGAAATTGATTCATGGGACCACTATCAGCATAGGTGGCAATGGTCGAGCTTTGGTGCATTCCCAGCCCCTTGCCGGCGCTTTATATTTAGCTATAAAGTCGTTTTTGCCGTTCAAAAAAAGCATAGGTAGCAATGGTATTACCGTGATATTAGTAGGGTATCCATAAACAATTCTGGTGACGCCTCGTGTCCGTAAACTTGCTAGTTGTTACCCAAAGATTAACCAAATTTAATTATTATCGCCCGAAACAACTTCTTTTCTTTCCGTACCATTTCCAGTCATCAAACATAAACTAAACCCAAAACCTCGTCTTCCTTCTTGATCGATCTATCTGTAAGTTTATGCTCTCTAACAAATTCCTTAACATATGTCATTGTTTATGTTCCTGTACTCATCACATATACAGATTCATCGCCTAATTCACCTCCCAATCGATTTAATTCATATTCATGCTTCACTATCTTCAATTGCTACAGTTTTATACCCAATTTTCAGATCACACGCCTAGAAAGCACAATATTAGGTTTAGCTTTTCAATTACTTGTTGTGTCATTACTGTATTTACTTGATTGTTACAATTCTAGGTTTAATTTTTTATAATTATTTTGTAAGTTGAACATAAACATTAATTCAATTTTTGTAGGTTATTGGTGCTACTTCAGTAGTGTAATAATAATTTCACTTGTTAATATTATAATCAACGATATGAGCCATCTGGTTAAGTCAGTAGTATGACCAGAGATTTCAACAATCCTCCTATGGAGCTCGATCTAGACGCCTTCCTACAGTCTCACGACGCCTCCACTACCGACGACGAAGATGATCACCGCCACCGCACCACTGTCGATGAACTTCTCCTCATCCACTCTGATGGTGAATGCTCTTCTTCGTCGTCATTGTCTCCAGATGTTATTAGCCCCAAAAGCAACACTAATAATACTTTTGATGCTAATTCTTATGATTACACGCGATTAACTACTTCTCAATTGGGAACTGATGGAGATAGACTGGCAATGCAGTCAAAGTTTCGTTCCGTTAGTCAAATAAATTCGGGTGAAACTTTCAGTCAGTTGCCTCGGTTATTTAGTACTGTTAGGTCAAATGCGAAACCTGGGGCAGCGTTGGCAGCCGCTGCTGCTGCTTCGCGGTTAGTTCCGACTCCACATGCTGCTGCTATTAAATTGACCAGGGAGAAATCTAGTTCAGAAAGCTTCGATCCTAATGCCAATAATGGTTCTGAAGCATTTGATGAAAGTGGTACAGGTTCAGAAATCGGTCATTCAGAGGCGAAATTAGTCGATGAAGATCTTAAACTGGATCATTTAGATACAGAACCGGTAGAATTGACCGGAAATTCTGAGCTCTCTGGGGATTTGATTATTGGACATGAAAATAATAACGGTGAAGGTTTCCGTAGTGAGGAGTTGGCAACAGATGTAGCTAATGCCTCCAGATTGGATGGATTTGATCTTGATATCAGAGATGATGATCATAATTCTGCTGCGAAACTAGAGACTGGCTCTCCTTCGATTTTGGATAACGATAACGAGCAGATTGAGGTAAACTATCGGGAGTCAGTACCTGCTATTACCTTAGAATCTAATGAGGAAGTGTTCCCTTATCCCCCCGAGCAGGACATGGATGCTAAAGAGGTTAAGGAGGACTCAGTAAGTGTATCGTCAGAAAAAAGTGATGTTGAAAATTTGGAACAAACTTATGACAAGCCGGCACAAACTGATGATTTTGTCGATACGGATAGTATTGTTAACCATAAAGGAAGTGAAAAGAGTGAGGGAGGGACACAAGGGACCTCATTAACACCACTTCAATATGCTGAGGAGCTTGAAAAGAAGCATGCGTTTACGGGTCTGCACTGGGAAGAGGGTGCCGCTGCTCAACCAATGAAGCTTGAGGGTGTTCACATGGGATCAACTGCGATGGCTTATTTTAGTACTAGTACTGATAACACCATTACGAGGACAATATCCTCTCCAGCGTTTAGGCGAGACCATGGAACTCCACAAGCGCTAGCAGTTCATGTTAACTACATTGCATTGGGAATGTCAAGAGGGTTAATTATTGTTTTTCCCAGCAAATATTCTCTACATTTTGCTGATAACATGGATGCTAAGGTTGTTCCGTTGGACCGTTCACATGACTCTTTTTCATATTATTAGTTGTATTAATTGCGTTAATTGTCTTTTTGTTTGATATTATTCCAAGCATGATTTGTTGCATTTATTTCAGATGTTAATGCTTGGATTACAAGGTGATAGGTCTTATGCGCCAGTCACATCCATGTCCTTTAATCATCAAGGAGACCTCCTCTTTGCAGGATATGCTGATGGGCATTATACTGTTTGGGATGTCCAAAGGGTCTCTGCTGCAAAAATTGTTACTGAACATAAAGCTCCAGTAGTTCACATGCTATATCTGGGGATGGATTCTCAAGTGACTCGTCAGTTCAACATGGTTAGCGGTGATAGTAAAGGTGTCGTTAAGTTGATTCGCTTTTCTCCATTTTCGTGGCTCAGTAGGTTCTCTACATCTAGAACCTCGGTAAAGCTCTTACCTCCTTTTGAGCAAATGAAAATTGTTCGTACATGTTATAAATCTGTCAGGCCTAACCTTAATTTTATCAAAGTAGACTCTTCTTGATGAATCAACAAGTACAGTTGTATGCGCGTCGCCCCTAGTACCGGAGGAAAAATTTGGTGGTTCTTCTGCAAGCGCTACAAGTGGTACTGGTGGCACTGAAAGTAGCGCGGGAGGAGATGTGACTTCCGCTGAACATGGTGTGGTCATATTTGTCACTCATCAGTCTGCTCTTGTGGTATGGAATTGCTAAAAGACTAGATCACATGCATAACCTTATATTATTAATGTTTTTTATGATGGACATAATATATTCTTGTTCCTTCACCTCATTTATAGGCCAAAGTAATTACCAGCGCTCCAGAAGTCTACGCTCAGCTTCCCAAACCTGATGGGGTCCGAGAGGGTTCCATGCCTTACGCTGCTTGGAAATACATAACTCCCTCACAGGGTTCTGCTGCTGGTATGTTACAAATGGAGTTGATGACTCACGTGCTGAAACTCTTTTTGGTAATATGATAAGTTCTTTTTTTTTCAGAGAATGCCCAGACAATAGAGTCCGCGGCCGTGCCACTGCTCGCAATAGCTTGGGATCACCAAGTACAGGTTGCAAAATTGGTGAAGTCAGAACTGAAGTTATATGCAAAATGGACCCTTGAAAGTTCAGCAATAGGAATTGCGTGGCTGGATGATCAGGTTATTCTGTTTGCATTTTTGTTTTTTCCACTCATTGAGTAGTTATCATGTGGCTTTTGTTAGTTTGTTACCCATTTAGAGGAAAGCATAAGAAGTAACAAGAATGTTATGCTTGTTCAGATGCTGGTGGTGCTAACATCAGCTGGACAGCTTTGTCTGTACGCAAATGATGGGACCCTAATTCATGACACAAGTTTTGCTGTAGATGGTGGCAGAGGAGATGATGTCATTGGACATCACACCCATTTCTCCAATGTCCTTGAAAAGGCTCATCACAATTGTATAGCTGTTAGGGGTGCTTCTTTGTATCTACTTGGACCTACACATCTTGTTGTTTCCCGCCTTCTTCCATGGAAGGAACGCATCGAAGTTTTGCGCAGAGGCGGTGACTGGATGGGTGCTTTCAACATGGCAATGGTGCTTTATGATGGGAAAGCCCATGGTGTGTTTGATCTTCCTAGAGCATTGGATGATGTTCGAAAAGTAATAATGTCCTATCTAGTGGAGTTGCTATTGGCATACGTAGATGAGGTCTTTTCTTATATATCAGTGGCATTAGGCAACCAACTGGAACACTTGAATGATTCGAAGATTGATAGCTACTCTGTGGCTTCAGAGCAATACACTAGTGTTGGTGGTGTTGCAGTCGAGTTCTGCGTTCACATCAAGAGAACTGACATCCTGTTTGATGAAATTTTATCCCGTTTCGAGTCTGTTCAACAAAAAGGTACATCGTATTCCTCTTGGTACATGACCTTTTCTATTTTATCTTTTTGGTTTGATTGAATTAACGAAGTCTGTCACTAACTAGCTGGTTAGGCTGAAATAAAACCTATCAGAAAATCATGAAACCACTTCATAAGATGTATCCCTCCAACAGGTTTTAAGTTTTTTAGACCCTAAAGGTTGATTTGTGTAGGTGCTTTTCATCTTCTTCTGTAACTAGAATTTACTACACATTACATGTGAAAGAAAGGGTTTTTATTTTATTTTATTTTATTTTTATTATTATTATTATTATTATTAGAGTCAGGGGTCTCAGTTGGAGCACCCTCTCTATCCCATGAAATAGAGATAAGGTACATTTGTTTATTTGTTATCAACTGGACCACCCAAGCGTTGTGTTTACTCACAGGAAGGGGGCTATTTGCTAGCTCAAGAAGTTATGTTCAGTGATGAAATGTTATTGCAATCCATTGTGTTTTCTGATTCAGGAAAAAAAATGATTATTATTCTATGTATTTTTAGTAGTCGTGTATAACCAAATCTCTGGCTCTGGCTAAATATAATTATGCAGCTTTTATATTTCTAATAATCTTCTGTTTTCAGAGACATTTTTGGAGCTTTTGGAGCCATATATTTTGAAGGACATGCTTGGATCACTTCCACCTGAGGTAGCTCTTGTTTATATCTTTTGTTTACTTCCAGGAGCTAGTGCTTTAACTATAAGAACATCTTTTTTTCTTTTGTAACAGATTATGCAAGCACTGGTGGAGCACTATAGCGCAAAAGGTTGGCTGCAGCGAGTTGAACAATGTGTTCTTCACATGGACATTTCTTCCCTGGACTTCAATCAGGTACATTTCATAAGAAACATTGCAAAGCTGAACTTTTTACACAGCTGAAGTGTACATTCTTATTTCTTAAAAAATCACTGTAATGATACAACAAAGAGGGGACCCTAGAAATAACATCTACCACCTAAATACATATACCACCCCATGTGCAGTTGAGGCACACGCATATATTGTTAGAAAGTCAGGATGAATAGGGAAATACAAGTACCTAGCCACAAATTGAAGGATATAAGTTTTCTCTCCGCTTTTCTCACACGCGACTTGTATATATCAGGTTGTCAAGTTATGCCAGGAACACAATTTGTATAGGGCCCTGATATATTTGTTCAATAAAGGTCTAGATGATTTCAGGACACCTTTAGAGGAGCTGCTTCGAGAATTCAAAAACAGCGACAGTGAGAATGCTCCATCACTCGGGTATGTCACATTGATGGAATATCATACTTCTGTCTGATTGTTAATTTTCAAATTTTAGATACTTGTTCAATCCTGTGGAATAGCTACTTTTTTCACATTCAACTTCTTTTTATAGTCACTTTACCATATACAACACCCCCATTTCATTGTCAGTATTATTGTTGTGATGAACATGGACCACATATAAGTCACTCTATTGGACTGCATTGATACAGTTACGCTGGATTTGCTTATAGTCTAGACAGTACTTACGTATTATGTCTAACTCCATGAGTCCATGAAAAGCTCCATAATATTTGTAGCAGTATAGTACATATGCATAGTATATAGTTCTATATATAGAGCCGCATTGTAAACTTTTTACATACATACTCAAGATACATTATTTGGATTGTGCATAGATGGTCCTCCATTGTAGATATAGTTTATCCTAATATTTGCTTTCTACCTTCCTGTTAGGATATATTATCCCCCCATGTCCGTTTTAAAACTTTCTAAGTTGCTAAATCCAAGTTTCTGGGTTTTGTAAACAGGTACAGGATGCTAGTTTACTTGAAGTACTGCTTTTCAGGCTTTGCTTTTCCCCCAGGCATGTTATCTGTGTACTGACATAAATTTTTGTATTGGTATATAATGCTCTGGATATGTGGGAACTGCTTTCCATTTGGAGTGGATACATGCTCATTTTCTTTTTTTGGTTTCGCTGTGGTACTGGTATATGCAGGGCATGGAGCTCTACCCCCTGCACGTTTACCATCTCTTAGAAGAGAACTTATACACTTTTTACTGGAGGATTCTAATGCTCCAAGTTCGTGGGGGTCGACTAGCTTATCAGTCAAAAAATCATATACGAATCTCTATCATCTCTTGGAGTTGGACACTGAAGCAACATTAGATGTTTTGAGATGTGCATTTGTAAATGAAATTCAAAAGTCGGACCATCTATTGCATGATTCCGCAGGTCAAAAGGATGCTACATCTCAAAATCACGATCTGACCCAAAAGACTGTAGACGTTCTTGTTCTCGTAGTAGAAACTAGCAAATCCATTAGCATTCAGGCTATTCAATCCGGCACAAATTGGCCTTCAAAGGATGATATAGGTCATATACTAGAGTTTGTTTCTCATTTTGTTTCCTGTGGAGAGGCCAAAGTCTCGAATGAATTGCTAGGTCAAATATTTGAGTATTTGATCTTAGATGCTAGCATTCCAGCAAATGTTGAAAGGAACGATTCGTTTAAAATTAGAGAAAAGGGGGTCCTTTCACTTTTGAAAGTTGTGCCTCAGACAGATTGGGATGACAAATACTTGTTAGACATTTGTGAGAAGGCTCACTTTTATCAGGTTCCAACGACTCTCTCTCTCTCTCTCTCTCTCTCTCTCTCTCTCTAGGATGCAATAATGTGACCCATAATTGTGTTCATGTATTCATCTAGGTCTGTGGCTTCATTTATAACAGCAGACACCAATATATAGCTGCTCTTGATAGCTTCATGAAAGATGTGGATGAACCAATTTACGCTTTCTCCTATATTCATAGTTTGCTGCAAAAAAAGAACGACAAGAGGCTTGATTATTTGGAAGCAGCAGTCATTTCACGAATTCCAGATTTGGTTCAAATAAGCAGGTTAGAACACATGGTTATTTCAGATGCTGAATCACCCTCCCTGTTCTTTTAGTGATAGAATCACTTCCTAATTGTTTGTTATGCATGCTGAACTTTGTCAGAGAGGGCACCGTTTTTCTAGTTCTTGAACATTTTTTTCAAGAATTCCATCAAATATTGTCCGAGCTGAGGACTCACCCTAAAAGTCTCTTTCTCTTCCTTAAGACAGTTATTGAAGTTCATTCAGTGGGCACCATGAACTTGTGTCCTCTAAGGAATGGAGAACCTCTGAGTTGTACTAGTACAAGGGTAATTGATGAGACTGACATAGTACATGATTTCTTAGAAAGAATATCAGAGTTTCCGAAGTCTTTGCGCGAGAATCCGATTCATGTAACTGATGAAATGACTGAACTCTATCTTGAGGTAATTGCTCACACTGTTGAATTTTACTTTCAAAGGATATGCATTATCCAAATTAACTACTATTTTTTTGACAATCTTCATTTTTTCATGTGCATAGTGATTCTTCACTTCTGCTACTAGTCTTGTATACGAGAACTTCTTTGTTAGGTTTTTATCTTTGCATTCCTGAGCGAAGGTCTTTGTCAGTTTGTACATGAGTCTCTTACTATTCAATTTAGAAGCCTACCATGTCGTTTAGCTGATTTATTACATGCTGACTGCATATGTATCCACACGTTTCTGTTGTACCTGGATCTGAACTATGCTGTTTTTTTCTTTTGCAGTTACTATGTCAGTATGAACCCAATCGTGTCCTCCACTTCCTTGAGACATGTGAAAGCTATAGGGTAGACCATTGTTTACGCTTGTGCCAAGAATATAAAATCATAGATGGTGCTGCTTTCTTATTAGAAAGGGTTGGAGATGTTGGAAGCGCTCTTTCATTCACACTTTCCGATCTTGCGGAGAAATTTAGGATGCTTGATGCTGCTGCTCAAACTGTAGATGATTACGCCGGGGTGGATCATTTCAGTGAGGTCATGAAGAAGGAGGTATATCACTCCTTCCTTGCTCATTTATTCATATTTTTTGTAGGGAGATTTTTATATTCCTCCCAAGACCTGTATAATATCATATTTACCCAACCAAAAATTATAATTCAAATATGTTTAAAATACTTGGTACTCTTAATATGTATTTATTCATTGTTTTCTATTTTATTAAAAACAATTCACAATATGATCATTTTACATAGGCCTTCTCATTCTCCATAACGACTTCTTCACGAAAAAGCACATGAAACATCTCATACTTGAATACACCACTGATCATTTTAGCGGGCCTTTAACCCCCAAAAAAAAGTCCCCACTGTGAGATATTCAAGGAAATTTGTTGCATAAACAAAACCTAATTAATTCCTCCACTAAAAAGTCAAGATACAACATAATCTTTACATTTTGTTGCCCAAAATACATTCAGAATCAGAACTGGTGGCACATGAATTTCCAATCTTTTGAATATCGAACATACCAGAAAACATTCAAATGGGTACCTTGTGTTTGTGAAAGTTCCCCAGAAAATGCCAACAAGGAACATTCACCAACCTTTACTCTCAATTTGATTGCTACACTAGTTTTATGGCACAATCAATCAATAAGGCATAGGCATAATCATCATGATAATGGTGAAAATGGATATATCTGATTTTACAATTTGTTGTTAGGTTAATATTATATTATTCAGGTTTTGATGGGGTATATTTGAAATTCTCCCTCTTTCATTTAGTCAAGGAAAAAAGTAAAAACAAGTTTTTAGTCTTATTGTAGGTGAATGACATCTTATATATTGCGCGTACTTGTGTTGGATTGTGTCAAAGGAACAGCTCTCGATTAGATCCCAATGAATCTGAGGCCCTCTGGTTTCAGCTGCTTGACAGGTAAGCAACACTCTCCCATGTCACAAAAAAAAATTGCTTTTTCATGTGTTACATTTGCTGGTTCTTTGTTTTATGACTCAGTTTTGTAATAAGATGTGAATTGTTATTATTCATGGATAAGTATTTAGTTGTATTTTAGTTACAAGACAAGTTTTATTTTAGATAAAGATCAGGATTCCTATTCACATTGGAATTAGGAAATCTCCTATTATATATAAGGGCTCTAACTCTAAGGTTGTAGTTTTATCACTTTTTATGTTAAATTAAATTGGTATGTATCAATTGGGAGAGACGATGGACCCCTTGAAACTCGATCAACCTGTTTTACTATTTGTGTGCATTTTTTATTCAATTGCTTAAGCGAGATCTTATCATTTTGTTAAAGTTGCTTGAGACCTCAAACTTCGATTTCAGTATTGCATGGTCAGCTTCGTGTTAGTCTTCCTGAGGCTTTTCTTTAGACACATCCATTATTCTTTTAATATTTTTCTTTCACCATCATTGTTTTGTCATGCATCTGTATAAAATTGGGAAGAAAATCAATTTTCAGAACTTCATATTCCCATGGAAAGAAGATTTGATAATTACTTCTATGTACATCGAATGTAAGATATCATCTTTGTTCGTTTAGTTAATATAGTAAAGATCTAAAAAAGGTGAGAAATAACTTGTGTATTCTTTATGAACATGCATGTGATACAATTAGGACATCTTCCCACTTGGTGATGCACCTTTTTAATATTTTTTCGTGGGTCCTGTTGCAGATTTTGTGAACCCTTAACGGATCGATCTGAGCAAAAGGAGCAGAACAACACTTCATTTGGATCACTCAACACTACATGGAAGATACGAGGGTCAGATAAAGGTGCACGCATCTTGAGAAAGTTATTCTCTATTTTCATTAAAGAGATTGTTGAGGGAATGATAGGATATGTTCGGTTACCGACTGTCATGATGAAACTTCTTTCTGACAATGGTAGCCAAGAGTTTGGTGATTTTAAGCCTACAATACTGGGGATGCTTGGAATATATGATTTTGAGCGGAGAATTTTGGTAAGCCCTTCAATTGATTTTTACATTTTTCTTTCATGGAGATTGTAATGCGTTCATGTTTGTTTATATGTTCGAGTTTGGATTAGGTTTATTTCTTATCCGTTGCTGCATTTTATTATTGCCAAGAGCTGTAGAAGTTATCAAGGCCTAGCTGAAGTTTACTTATATTCTTTATATATGTATGTATGCATATATGTGTGTGTGATTCATTTATATTGCTATACCAGGACACTGCCAGATCGCTGATTGAGGATGATACATATTATACGATGACAGTACTCAAGAGAGGAGCTTCTCATGGGCATGGCCCTCAGAGTCTTCTTTGTTTTATATGTAATTGTCTTGTTACTAAGGACTCTCCCTCAACCACTGGGATCCGAGTTTATAGTTGTGGGCATGCAAGCCATTTGCATTGCGATCCGGCCTCTCATACAGGCTGCCCCATTTGTATGCCAAAGAAAAAGGACGTGAAGTCTAGAGGCAACTCGGTTTATGCTGATAGTGGGTTGGTAAGTAAGGCCTTACCAAAGCACAAGTCGTCACAAACAACGGTTCTGTTCACCTACCCATACAAGAGAAAGATGTACTTGATCGTCAGATATCACGGGTCAGTTAGTTGTCTGCTTATTTTTTATTATTTTTTAGTTATTTTTTTATATGGAAATATGAGTTACCTGTTGCTGTTAGCCGATACTGACTAGAATAGAGATGTTGTTTGAACAGTACGAAATATTAAGTAACCTCGATAAAGATAACAAGAGGATCATTCAAGTAGATAACATACCACCGCTGAGACTTGCACCACCAGCCGTCTATCAAGAAAAGGTGAAGAAGGGAGTTGCTATGTTGAGGGGGGAAAGTAGTAATAACACTAGCAGTGTTGGTGGTCTGGCTAAAACGGGCAAGCAAAATAACAATCTGAAAACAAAGGGATCGGCTGTTCGATTTCCCTTGAAATCTAACATATTCGGTAAGTTTTCTGCTTAAAGAACTCCTCAGATTGATCTCCATGACGTGGAACTTCTAACACACCGTCTCTTTGCAGGCAAGGAAAAGACCAGCAGAAGATGAGATAACCGTAACTTATACTCATTGGCGGACCCACACCCAAGCCAAGGGGTGCGGGCGCCCCCCTTGAAAAAAAAATTTAGTGTTTATATATACGCGCTTATCTCGTCCGCACCCTATAAAAATTTTCAATCGCATCCCTTGAATTTTTGAAATTGAGGAAAAGCATGGAAACAAGCCTTGTAGGGAGACATGCCATTGTAGAGAGAGAGATTGTCTATGTCAGTGTGTGTGTCTGGTTTTAAAGAGAGAGTCTGTTATGGGGTTTTATTATAGAGAGAGAGTGGGGGTGATTATTATGGAGAAGATGGGCTTGAATGTTAATGAACGGCAACTTTTATATAAACCGCAAGTCGGCAACTTTTAATAATATAATAATAAATGACAAATAGAAAATTGGAAGGGGATCGAGTAAGAATGGGGAATCATATTTTTGATTTGGGGAAGAAGGGAAAAATGACGTGATGCTTATTTGAGGGAGGTTTAATAAGATTTCATGCATATAAAATCAAGTACAATGAGTGAGAGTTTAGTAAAATGTGGATAATTCAAATCAATCTAACTATTTAGTTCAATTCTAGATTTGTAAATCCAAGCGTTTGGAAACCGAATGAGGTAACATCTGAGTTACTTGTTTGTTTTAATAGTTTGAGTCCTTGTGATAATTTTGGTGAGTTTGATGTTCCAAAACTACTACGATTAGCCGAGAAGTATCCCCAATAGATTTTAGAAGTTTGTTATGCATATGTAATAGTGTTTAAATTACTTTTGGCTTTTGGTTTCCTTTTGTTTATATAATTTTAGTATTATTATTTTTGGTATACAAGTCGACCCGACCCGACCCAACCCGGGCCACCTGATAGATAATAAACCAATAAGCATAGAGATCGCACCCCATGAAAAAAATTCCTAGGTCCGCCACTGCTTATACTATGATACGAGGAAAGCCGTCACTCAAGCAAGGGATCTTACATGTATCTATTCATTTGTGAAAATGTGTCTAGTGTAATGTGTGTATTTAAAAGATCTTGTTACAGATAGATATACAAACTCACCTGCGTCTTGTCTATTTGAGTCTCATAACTAGTGAGCGGACAAACGACAAAGATACAACAATTCATATATAAGTTCACAATATTGTTTGATTGGTTTATGTAACAATACCGAAAAGATTAATATTGACAAGCGACACCGCTACATAAGCATGGAACTTTGGTCTTAGATTGGAATTTTGGTCTTAGAATGAATGGTGGTATCCAACAAACAATATATCAAACACCAATTAAACATGCAGCCCTAATCTGTTAGAAACCGACCTGCCAAAACCCGTTAAACCCGGAACCAAACCAAAGTCTTTCGGTCTGGTACTCGTTCCTATTCTCCGTTTCATGGTTTCAGTTCTGGTTTGGGTCGGTGCGGTTTTGGACCGAAAATCACTCTTAGTTTAACATGCTCCATTTAACAATCTAACAATATATCCCACCTATAGCAAAGCTAAGGTAGGGTCTGAGGAGGGTAAGATGTAGACATCCTTACCTCTACCCCTAATAATAGAGAGGCTGTTTCCAGTGAGACCCCCAGCTCGATGTGGTTTGATATCAAGCCTTGGACATAAGGCACAGAACACTAAGCAATCGGGACAAACTCGATCGGTGCATGTACCCCTTTGTCTTTTGGCTATCAACGCCACCATAGTTATAAAGATTTGAAGCATTTGGTGATACTAATATTAATATCAAGATAAGTTCAGATTTTCTGCACTTAACAACATGAGAAAAACATGATGTGGAAAACAAAGCATATACAAACTAACACTTTTGACAATTCCATTATATCTTATACAACAAAAAAAAAATAGTGGAAAATCCATCCTGTAATTTAGTCCTGTTGCTATGAACCCAAAAATCTACAACTTAACCAAATCCTACAAACCCTAACATTCCAACACTTACAGTTAATCGGAACTCTCACACGAGCTCCCAAAATTCGTCGACAAATCATGAACCGAAAGCCTAATTATGTTACACCCGGACAACTCAACACATTCTTGTAAATCTGCATCACAAGCTAGTAGAACCCATTCGTGATCATCATCAAGATACTTTACATCGAATGTACCAACATCTAACTTCAGCCTCTTTGCAACTTCTTCTTTCAATGTGACTATACCCGAGTTTGCAGCCACACGAAACCTGATGATATCTTCTTTGTAACTCGCCTTTATCGTTATTGTTTTCATATCTGACCTGGCTGCAAAAGGCTTTACATTTGGAGTGAGTTCTTGTATCTTTTCATGAGGCTCGGTGACTGGACAAACGCTTGTTAAGTCATGTGAGCTTCCAGCATCCGCGGTTAACATTCCTCTAAATGATTTTGCAGTCTCTTCTGTTATTCCGATACATTATTTATTATTACGATAAACAAATGAATTTACGGTATATAAGGATACAATTTTATAGAAATGGTTACCTTGAGAAGACCTTTGAGAATTTGGGCTACCGATGCTGGTTTCTCGGCTGCCAGATGTTTGAATGATTGGACCTTGATTGTTCTTTAGACACGGAGGGTCAAATGGTTTGGACCATGGTGAACCATGTTGGTTAGTTGGTGAACCATTTGGAGCCGTTGGCGAGAATGAAGGAAGAGTGAATGTTCCTTCGCCACCATGTACTGACTCTATCACTCGTTTAAGCTTTGTAAGTGAGCGGTTAACCTTGTTGATCTTACGAGAAGGCCACCTTGAGATCCCATGTTGTCGGCATATTCGTTTCATTGTCGTTGGACAAACTGCAAAATCAATAATAAATACAAAAAAAAAAAAAAAAAATTACTCAAATATACTTTTGACTTTATAAGTCAAACTTACTACATGTACACATATTATTCTTTCTAATGTGGATATATAAAACATAAAACAATGTATAAACATACCACCAAGATTCTTTGCAGCATCTTTAAGACTTCCAGCAAAATGTTGTTGAAGAACTTCGAAACTAATCGATTTCTCAGCTTTCCCTCGTTTCTTTTCCGATTTCTTGTTTGTTTCAACCGTCTCTTGTTTACCGCAATTTCCAATTATTGCATCCGGCCCCATAATTAACGGTCCTCCATTTGATATTCCGGATTCTGATATGCCTGAATCAATAGCATCACCATTCACAGACGCTTTTATAATTTCAACGAATCTACCGTCTTCCCCTATTTCTTCACCAGAAGCAACGTTAAGACTACGAAAATGTTGCTTCATTGAAGTCAACAACGAGCCCAACATTGTTTGTTGATCTTTACAGTCTATCATATTAGGAGGAAGAAAGAACTCCAGTATATAATCATCATCACCCGTGTGACTACTTCTCAAACAAATCGCAAAAGATCCAACTAACCCGAACAAACGTGCATAATGTACTAATGGATATTCCGTTTTCGCAAAATGCGTTATATTTTCGCAAAAACTCAAACTACGATTTGCAAAGGCTCGTCCAGCTACCCCTTGACTTTTTTGTAAGTGATGTTCAGCGCAAGCCTCACGAAATCCCCACATGTGAGGATCGACAACATAAAACGCTACATCAGTTGTTGACATGCATACTTGACCCATACAACTTCCATCAAAACTGCTGCAGCTTTTCTTGAACCCACCACCGTTAGCCAGGACACTTCGGTGTCTGCACGGGACCCACGTTTGAGCCAACGGCAGATTATAAGTCTCGCAGACCGCTGTTATTACCTCCAGGATTTCAGCTAGCGCTTGTTGTCTACTTTCATTACATATCTGGATTACGGAAAACACCAAAAACATATTGAGAAAAACGTAGACCAACGAAACGGAATATAAAAAAATTAACTATCATATAATCTTACTGCTTGCCTGAGTATTCGGAGAATCCAATATATTCGAACTTTTTAGATTTACCGCCTGCAAAACTGAAACTTTATTACAAACTTCTCAAATACAATGTTTTATGTATAGAATCAGGATATGTTACATTGACTTATAAATTTATAAGCATATAAAGGCGCTAGTAGGACAACCAACCTCGAGCGCTTTGCAGACTTTATCAACCTCAGAAGCATAATTTATTTTCTGTGAAGTCAAAATCAACTCAAGCACACCAACACATGATTGTCTGTTAGGCTCAAACACAGGCAAAGCTAAGGTTCCACGGACATTATAACTCAAAGCATAATTAAGCCGTTGGTATTCTTTATCCGAATAAAACTGCACATTTGGGGTCCATTCTGGAAGCTTACGTTTGAACACCCGACTGGAAGCCCAAGAACTCCATCCGTTTCGTCATCAAGGGAGAATGTGTACATTAAAGAAGCCATTCTGTATTGATGAAGCCCGGTGCAGTTTGGGTCAAGAACAAATGGTTGACCAGACGTTGTGAGCACAGTACGACCCTTGTTTTTTACCGGAGCCCAGACTTGAGCTAGCACATGTTTTTCACCTAATTCTATTAAGTAACGAAGCGCCATTGTCATTCTTTCCTTGATTATACATGTTGCGTCTTGATATTCTGATGTATTCAGTTCTGAAGTTGGCATTGGTAGACGCCTTTTAAGATCATTGTTTGATGGTTTTAAAGTTACTTGTGCAGGGTAACCGGTATCTGTGCAAAGACGAAAAACAAAATAATAAGATAACTTTCATTTCATCTTCTAGTTATTTTAACTGTCGATATCTTGAACTAACGCAACCCGTTAACATTTCATAGGCACAAGTATTTAAGATCGGACACTTATAAGATACTATGGTTTCGAAGGCTACAAATTCACAGGTTATGTCTCAAAACACTAAGAAAAAGGCTTCTATCTGTTTATATCATATCGTTATTCTCCTCATACCAAGTAAATGAACTCAGTTACTTAAAGGTGACTGATCCACAAATGTTTCTAAAATAATTCGAAATTTTCAAAGCGAACGACGCTGTTTCAGCTGAAAATTTTTGAGGTGTTTGATTTGTAATTTCATCAAAGGAATTAGAATGCACAAAATTCAAATGACAAAATTACTCTTTGGTTTACTTCCTAGAATTTAGAAAGAAAAAAAAATCACCAAAATAGACATGTTGGCCACTGGTTTTACCAAATTGATCGTTGACCAAATTATTCAATCCATAAACGTTGACTTTATAAACCAAAAAAAAAGGCAAGTGTCTTGTTCTATTAATATAGAAAGTCAACTTTAGTGATGAATATACTTTGGTCAATGTTTATTTTTGTAAACTTTATCGGTCAACATGCTTATTTTGGTGATTTTCCTCGATTCTATTGTGTTTTTATCTTTTGCTTTAATGTTTTATAGACTGCTTCCTATGTCATCTCCAATTGTTTGCAAGTTGCAACCCTAACCATCACTTGAGGCACCACTTGTGTTTCCCCTACAACCGTCGCAGTAGGTGTCAATCTCACCCAAAACCCAAGGTTCAACCCGTTGTCTGGCTGTCGGCTACTACTACCACTTTAGCCTTCCATCACCATGGACATAACCATCTCCGAGCAAATCGCACAAACTTTTTCTCTCAACATATGTCCACCAAACCCGCATACCAATAAGATTTTTAGTTTGTTAGAAAGAACACAGATTACATAAATCCTCATGGGTTCGAGTTCCACTTGGTGCAATTTGCATCAAGTGGGCCAGGGGATACCATAGTTGGCCTTCAGGTGATGTGTTTCCCCTGGAATGGTGGGCGGGCGTTGGCAGGCCGGTTCATCAGCGTTGTCTGCGTTCCTAGGGCGTGGGTGCCCTTTCGCCAATGGGTTTACCAGGGTAGCCGGGCTTGTATATTATTCGTTGGCCGTTCAAAAAAAAATTAAACAGTTTATGGCCTAAATCCCTTTACAATAATTATTTTCAGATTGATAATAATAATATCCACAACATGATCATCACATATTCCACAAAATAATTCAATCTTATCAAACAAGATCTTAAAAGTCAAAACATCTAATACCATAAAACATCAAGGGAAACATCAAACCAAACCAAATCAAATCTTATAACCTTAACCTGACACAAACTAACCTGACAAAACTCGTTGACCACCACCAGAACACGTCCACGTGGCACTTCCAATATCATTATCATCACCACCGTTACCATTATCATCAGAAAAAGCCCACAAAGGAGAATAACTTTGATCAGCAGCTGACAATATAAAAGATGGTGGTGGTGAAGGTTCAGAAAAGAATATCTGATCAAACGTCCATGACCCATCAAGATCTAAATCCATGGTAAATATACTGTTGTATCTGTTATCTTGTTCTACAACTTCAGCCATTATTATTTATTGATATGTTTTTTGTTGCAAGTAATAATAATAATGTTTGTAGTGGTGGTGGTGAATCCTATGAAGAAGAGAGGAATCTTAGTTGGAGTTGGAGTTGCTAGTTGCAAACATATTGCAATCTGTGTGTAAATATGATATGGAAATAAAAATATTGGTTGAAATACTTGGAAAGTTGTGATCCACTCTTCCACTTTTGTCGGGTCTACACCAATATCAACGTCAGTTTGTTTTTTTTTATTTTTTTTTTTTTAATTTTATTGATATTAGTTGTGTATGTTTAAGATATATATATTGATATTAGTTGTGTATGTTTAAGATATATATAAATTTGGAGGGTGTGTGCCAATGAAGAGGAGAATCTTTGAGCCATTAGATGCGGAGGTTCGAATTTGAGGCGACCCGGTTTCATCCGGCTGTTATTCTAGCGGGCTTGCCCGTGTAGAGGCAGTACGGTTCCGGCGGACGCCGAAGCCCCCTATACCGCACCAGCGTCCTCTGATGCAAGATAGTCTGGGTGAAGTGAAGGGTTAGGGCCCCCAATGGTGGGGGTATGATGATCTCTGCCACTCCAGTTTCGAGAAAGTCACCGTCCAAAAAAATATATATAATTGACAACAAGTTACATATGAAGATATGATATTATAGTTATTTGTCTCTTTTGTTATTTTCGTGTTTAATTTTGTTGTTTGTTTATATGGTTATTTGATTGTTTCTTGACGAAATTGTCAAACTTGTACTTTATTGTACGTGTTAAACTTGATTTGATTTTTTTTTTTATTAATTTTCTTTTATTTAGATTGCATTTATGTTATTTTCCAATTTTCATTGACAAAAGGTTTTGATATTAAACGTGCTTTTCAGACAAAATAAATAAACTATATTATCTTATTAAGGAAGAGTGATGGCTAAGATTGTAATTTTGTTATGGGTACCAGTTTTGTAGCTACATATACAACTTATTAAAGCTTAATTGATAGGGGTAAATTAGTCTCCTAAAGGTATATTAAGACACTTACAAGGTTATTAGTGTAATTTTATGTTTTGATATTAGTTAAAAACTAAAAATTTCATTCACTTGCTACCCTCCCTCCCTCCCTCCCTTCACCTTTTGTAACTGTAATTGTGTAATTGTCTGATTTATGACGAGAGCATACCAAT
>JAUTDX010004201.1:0-44614 GCA_030844895.1 Ambrosia x helenae | reverse complement strand
AAGTTACTTGAAGAAGTGACGAATGCCAATCACAAATAATAACTAATACTGTCCGTTATGACCTGTGAGCGACTAGCTGCGAGCCACAAACAATCCACGTGGCTAGCTCAAACCACAACATCCTTGAGTGATAGCTGGCGCCAGCGACTAGCCGTTAGTGTACTCGCATGTGATAGCGAGCTTATTTTCGACCGTTGGCAGCCACTAGCCGTTGGCAACGGCTAGTTTGGCTATTTAAATAAAAAAACTTTTTTTTTATCACAAACAAAAAATACTACATACACTCTTCAAGCTACTATTAAAAAAACAACCTTAAATATTTACAAAAAAAAAATGGATCCATCACAATGGCAAGGATGCTACCAACCCGCTTTGGAATTCCTTGAAGAAGACGAGTATGGTGGTGTTGGGAGCAACGAAATCGAAGTTAATCTTAGCCAAATGGGTGGAGCTAATTTCGATTGAAGATATGAGCGAAGCCGGCTCATCATCAAAGCGGCCAAAACCTCTATATCGGGTGGGTATATCTCCTCCACAAGCTCGGATGTTCACGTGGGGATTGACCGAAACTCTGATGAGGGTCTTCCCTCGTCTCCGCTAGGTCGACCCGCAGGAAGGAACAAGATGAAAAGTAAACAAACTGCTAACGAACAAGACAACGTGTTCGCGGGGGAAAGCAAAACAAGTAAAACATTGGAGATGTCGGCGAAAGCTAAAGTCGATAAACTAAGATTGAGGAACATGGACTTTTTAGCGAAAAGACTATAGCAACCTACCAATGCTTCG
This sequence comes from Ambrosia x helenae, assembly GCA_030844895.1. Lineage (NCBI taxonomy): Eukaryota > Viridiplantae > Streptophyta > Magnoliopsida > Asterales > Asteraceae > Ambrosia > Ambrosia x helenae. The sequence continues at coordinate 43,828 of JAUTDX010004201.1, read as the reverse complement.
TCGGGCGATACTTCAAGGAACAGGAGCGTCTCGTGAAGGAATACAAACAAGAACAATTCAACGACGAAGGGGATTAGTTTAGTAGTTTTTTATGTTTTTTTATTAAATATGCCTTTTTTAATTTTTTTATTAATGAAAATTTTATGTTTATTATTTATTTGTGTTACAAATTTAAATATTATAAATTTAAAATAACAAAGTTTAAAAAATAATAATAAAAAAATTGGATAAAGCTACTGCTCACCTCTAGCCACAACACTATCAGGCGAGTGAGCAGCAGCTTTATCACCCTGCCAACTGGGCGCTTACGTGACTCAATATGAGAGGATAGAATCATTGCTCACATCTAGCTACAACGGATAGTCTAATTAATATTCTTTATTGTGAGACTACTTCCGTTGTTAAACTTTTAAAATAAATTATTAGATATAAAAAGTTCTTAACCTCCTTAGCTCCTTTTATTTGCCAACTTCTTTCAGTGATGTGAATTTGCGCACATAAGATAACTTGCCTACTTAAGGCGCCATTCACTTCTAGATGACTCATGTTAAACATTACATGTCATTAATCAGGCTACAAGAACCAAGATTTATCCTTCTAGCCGAAGAACAAAGTTAAACAACCGCATAACCAACATGAGTTTGAACCAATTACGCATGATCTGGAAAGCTATTTCAACCCAAAATAAGACCAGTTTCTACCTTTTCTTTAGTAAACCAATTTCTTTGAACCAAAATTGGCAAACGTTCAAGTTGTGTAACTTCACATTAATGTCATAATCCAATAGATAAAAACACATGCATCTAAAACCCCACTTAGATGATTACAATGTTATTCAAACATCTAACAATATCCAATGGTTTTTTAGAATATTATGTCAAGGCAACATAAGAGTGACTTTAAGTTTGAAATCTCTACGGCCCTTGGTAGAACAAATACTGTCCCAGAAAAAATTGGTCTACCCGGGTCACTAATGTTCCATATGTGACTGGTAATTAAAAGAAAAAATGTTGAAAAAACGCACCTTGTTAAATCTTTAGTGGATTATAGATTATGTTACATATGATGTGAAATTATGAACTTGATTCAATGAAATCAGAATGGACAAACAATATGAATACATGCGTGTTTATAGGTTTGAGAAAAATATATAGAAAACACTTATCATAATTTATCATATCAATTAGAAATTTAACAAAAAGAACAGGATATTTTATCCTTATTTATTACAACATATCAAAATAACAATAGAAAAGACACTATAAAAAAGAAACACCCAAGTGGAAGGATTTCAAACCATAACAAGACACATAGTTTAATAACTTTCTGGATGAGCAGCTACATAAGCCTCGATGGCCTTGTAGGTTTTTTCATACACATCTTTTTCAAAGTTTAGAACATCAGTGGATGGCTTTTCATCACCTTTGCAGTTATAAATGACTGTTTGCTTGAATACGCATCCTCCATCGGTGGGTGTAATCTTAACATGATAGTTGATGGAATCTAATATGCCCATCAAATTGTCGCCTTCAAAAAATGTATAGTTGTAGGTAAAGTTGCTCGCATCAATGACATCTTGCTTAAACTTTCCGCTTGTAAACGGAATACCTGCATAAAGTAAGTCACTTAGAAAGAAAGCATAATTTAAAAAAAGGGCAAACAAACAAGTGATGGTAAATTGTTGAGTTTTATGAATTCTATCAATCAAAACTTGTTTTCTTTTCTATTTAATTGTAAATGAATTCTTACCATCACCAAATGTGAAAAGCCTTATTGTTCCGACGCCTCCATCGCCTTCAATTGTCTCAATGGACTTGATAAATTGAGGAACGGCCTTGGGTGCGATAGTATGGAAGTTATTAAAACCCTAAAAAACTGCCTCAGCTGGAAATGCAGAAGCAACTTCAACCTCGATGCTAGCGGTACTCATGATTAAGGTTGGTTGATAGTAAGCGTGTATGAAGTTTTTTATGATTTGTGTGGATGATTTATGAGTGAAGTTTTGTGGTATTTATAAGATGTGAGGGTTCGTGAGGGTTGAAAACAACGAGCCTTTCACATGCTAAATTCCTAGGGTAGCACATCAATTTTTACCGATTTGCTCTTTCTAAATAACTAGATATCGTCCCCCGCGCGTTGCGGCGGGGGCACGTTGGTGACAGTTTTTTGTCATATGCATTAGGCCTAATAGATTTGGCCTCATCCTGGTTGCGGTGGTGGCACTTTGATGAAAGTTTTTGTCATATGCAGTAGGCCTCATAGGTTGGACCTAATCTTGGTCTAAGCTTAACTATTACACATAATTTGCCATACACCATACTAATAAAACTTTAGTTTACTACTTTTATAAAGCCATCAACCACTTTAATCTTTCTCAAACATCTAAACTATGTACATCAAATGAATTTTGCATCGGTATAAAATTCTTTTAGTGCAATTGCAAACCATTGAGTTGAAATGGATCAACTGGGTCATCTACTACCGCTAACACGTAATTTGATTTATTCAAAAACTGGATTATAAACTTAATAACAGTTCCTACAATCATATTAGGAAAAAATAGCATTAAATTGATCCAACCTGTTAAACCCATTCTAAACTTTATGGTCCTAAGTCCTAAGTCGTCACCCAACATGATTAGCTAGCTATCTTGTACCATAAAAGCCTACTTGATCATTTTCTTCGAATGAAGATACTATTAGTCAATAATAGACCTTCTCAACCTATGCATGCGTACATATTTTAGAAAGGAAAAATGGTCGGGCGCAATTCAAGTACGTCCAACACATTGTACTGTCCAATATAGCAAAATTATTTTAGACCTATGTACTTTGAATCACAGTTCACATAGATCAGACCTATCCATGAGTTCAGACTCAAGCTCTTTATTCTCCGACTAACCGATTAACCATGCCTCACTTTACTTTTTCTTAAAAATGTTCTTTTAAATCTATAATAATAATTTCAAGTTAAAAATTACATTACATGCCATCGGTTAATCTACACCTAAACCTTAATTAGAAGATAATTCATAAATAAAATCACATTATCCGGCTATCATGCACCGGACTGGCAGGAGACTGTAGACGGAGTCGCTAGCCGCTGTCGGTCATCTTCTCCAGCAAAAAACTCGATTCAGTTCTGGCATAAGATGGGGAAGCTTAAAAAACGTTATAAGCAATCAGGAGGCGTACAGGTATTCCTCGTCATCTATTCACTTCACGTTGTTGGATGATATGGAATTAGGGCTCAAAAGTTCACCCCATCTGTGAATGAAAACAACAATCAAAACAAATTAGTAGAAGATGATAATGAAGATGATAATGAAGATGATCTGGTGTACAGATTAAGCTACCTAATTGCGTGTGGCGTGCGAAGAACCAAAATAGCGTGTTGTTTGAAGAACCAAAACGGGATGAGGAAGGGGTGTGTGAAAGAGGTGAAGAGGAAGAGTGATGTGGAAATCAGTTAGAATCTAGATTAGCAAGAAAAGTTTACACATGCCGTAAATCATCGGAACATAACAAATTTTTCGGACTTACCTAAATTGTTCTCCGGACTGAGATACGACCGCCATCTCCCTCTCTGTTCGCCGCCCCTCTGTCTCTAGCCGGTGAGCTCTTTGCGCCATAGAAGAGAGGTTTTGAGGTGGGATCTGGGTGATTTGATGAAAGAGCTGACAAAGTTGAAAGTTGGGTAGCAGGTGGCAGTACCAAAAGAGGGAATAAAAAAATCAGCGATATAATCATATAAATAACAAAGTAAAGCATTATGTTGGTGAAGAAAAATAGCAAGCGGGAATGATGAAGATGAAGAAGGTCTGGGAACGACGAAGTGTCACAAAAACCAGTGACATGGTATTGAAATTGTGGTAATAGAGTAACCACGTGTCTTTGCCAATACCCAAATAAAGTAAAGTTGGTTTTGTATGCCAGTGTGAAAAGTAGAAACTTCCACATAAATTACTTAGCAAGCTTGTACCTTGTGCTTACCAAGTTGTAAAAAACAACTTGCTAATTAGTATTACTTAAATATATAAGAATATTATATTGTTAATTAAATAGACTATTGTAGTAAATACGTTAGAATTCAAAGTCAAGTAACCTCTTGATTATTTGCGATATATTTTATGTAATATAATCAAAAGGGTAGAGACTATACACATTATGTGAACTACAAGGGTGCGAGTATAAAATAAAGTTTTTCTAGAATAAGCAAATATGACGTATAGGTGTCTTCTTTGTTATTAAGTATGATATTAAGGCATTTGAAAGTCCTTTGTGTAATCTATATTCTATAGTTTGTTTAGAGTTTTGTGTGTTGTACTTAGGCTTTAGCTCGTTGTTGGAAAAGTAGCAAACAAGTTTGTTTCTAAAAAAAATTATAACCCAAGTTAACTGATCAGGTCTAAATGTCCAATAAGACTTAACATATCATGAGCTACTTGTCTTTTACCAAGTAGCAACAATGTTAGAAGTGGACATCACGGTTAACCTTTGGAGCTATCTTACCTACTTTTGAGATGGTAATGGTTTGTCAATTTTTATTATGGATATAGGTAATGTTTTGTCAAATTTTATTTTTTATTTTTTATGGTAATATACTTAAACATTTTACATCCGGTATAGTGCATAAAATTTAAGACCTAATAGGCTAATCCATCAAAACCCGTAGAATGGTTAGAAGCAGTTTAACAAGACCATGCAAACCCGCGTCCATTTTATTTAGTTTAATTTTCATCCAAGTTTTTAATTAATTTTGTTTGTTGTAGCTAGTTACCATGTACAATTTATCCATTACCAAGTTGAGTCGGGAGTTTATTTCTCCGAAAGTAGGCCATCACAAAACGTGGGTTCATACTTTACAAGTTAGTTATTGGTCCATGTAATGTTAAATGTTCGGTTAGTGGCAAGCATTGGAGAGTTTTAAAAACCGGTGTTGTTCGGGTTTACTCCTATCAATGATTTTCTTTAACATAATACATGTAAACTTGATTACACGGCGTACTAGTAAGCCTACATAGATTTCCGTAACTTAGAACCCAAATTAAAAAACAAGTATTATTTACTATGTAGTTAACTCGGGTGATATATCGGTTATCGGACATCAACCAACATATCGGTACAAGACATCAGTATTTAGTATTGATATTATCGACGATATTGACCGATATATCACTGATATTCTCGATATTAGTACCTTTCTTTTGGATTCTCCGTTTGTCTTTCTTCTTATTGTTGCTATTTGTATTTTAAGTCTTAATTTTTAACTGTTAGTGTTTTAAGTCTTAATAGTTCCTATTTGCTATAAATGTTAGCAGTGGCGAAGCTTGAGAAATTGGTCAGGGGTCGGAAATCACAAGTCACGGGACGGGACCTAAATTGTTTTTTCTATTAATTGTTCGGGTCGAGTCAAACATTAAATACAATAATATTAAAGTAAGCATCGTTTAACAAAAACATTGAACAAAGACTCTAAAACATTTAAAATGAGACAAAGCGTGGGTACCTGAATAAAGAATTACAGTTCAGCTCGTCGACCTCGAAGTTTTTTTACGTTTACTCTGATTTTCATTATCTATTCCCTTCACTTGTTCTCCATTCTTTTTTTGAAAAAAAAAAAGATGTTATGTTTTTATTCTTCCACATAGTATAATCTAATAACATAAACATTAAATCGATTTATTAAATTAAACAAATTTAGGGCAAAAAATGGGGTCTAAACCACTGAAATCCACTTCTACCTAAAGTTCTAATTCTATTTAAAAAAAACACACCACGAGATGCAAAATAAAATGCAAAAAAAAAAAAAAAAGCCACCGTATTTAATCAACAATTCAACATTCCACAAGTCAGAAGTCAACAAACAACAATCTACTCCGTATTATCTATCAATCATTCAATCTATAATCTATCCGTAGGAGTGTAGGACCATTATTTACTATTAGTCTATTACTAAATGCCAAAAAATAAATAATTAATAAATTAGTATAGTAGCTAATAGTTTAGCTTGATGGCTTTATGAGTTGATCTTTGAATGAAGAAACTTGCGCTGCGTGACTGGTGAGGCAGCAGGGATAACTAGAGAGAAAGAGAGAGGATGATAGGGTTTAGACTTTAGAGTGTTTTATTTTGGTTTAGGTGATTAGGCTGTTAGACAATCCAACGTTTCACTCCCATTCACAAAAGCCATCATAAATCAATATTTTATTAACTAAATATGAACCTTGTGGTCATGGATTCGACTCCTCAGCCAGCCAGGTTTTACCAGTTCGCTATCGTCGTACCCTGGGGCGGATATGCGGCCCGAGTTTTCCCTGAAACTGACACACGGGTGGGCTAGGGGCTCTCGTGCGTACGGGTTGGGCCGTCGCGAGGCTCGTGAGTTCGGCTCCGAGTCTGTGGGCTTCCCTTTACCATTGGGGGCATAAGAGAATACCTGGCGATTCTTTAATTGGTCGTTCAAAAAAAAACTTTACATACAAAACAATTAAAATAAGTTAAAAGGGAAAAATATATATTATAATATGCTTCAACCGATTGCAACCTTCGGTTTCATGGTCGATCCGGTCGTATCACTAGATTACTTTTTACATTTATTTATTGCAAATTAGTTTTGTCTTTTCTTGATAATTGGCAACCGATTGGGGATATAGATTACCATAGTGTGTAGCCTTAGAGTATTCAGAGCCCATCCCCTATTCCCTCCCCCATTTTTAAAATTTAAGAAAATCACACAAAAACTCACTTTATCCCAACCCCTTTCCCATACCCGATTTCTAAAATTTGCAAAAAACTGATGTTGAGCCCCCATATATGGGACCTTCCATACTTCCCTCATCTCATTTAATAATAATAGAGTAATAGAAATTGAAGGTGGAGTGGTTTGATGTTGGTTGTAAAAAAAGAAAATAATAATAAAAAAGCTTATAGGGGATATGGACGGGGAATGGGATGTGAGAGACTTTGAAAAAGTGAGGCAAATTTAGAAAACTATGATTTTTCCTTAAATTATATGGTTGGGGATGGGGGACGGGCTGTGAATGCTTTTAAGCCCTAAACATTCAAGTTTTATACGAAAAGCTCAATGTGTGTACTCGTGTATATACCTACCTACATACGGGCATATATACACACTAGAAAATGCACACAATCGAATACATACACACACATACACGAGAGTGCATGCGTGTATGTATAGGGTCGAGACAAGGCCCAAGAAAACGATTTTGTACTCAAATTTATAACATACACAATTAAAATGGTGATTTTAGGAACATGTGTTAATATTAGAAAAACATATTTTAAAAGAGTATTTAATATTAATGGAAAACTTTTTGCAAAGCATATGTTTATGGCCAAGAAACGTGTGTTAACAATGGTAAAACATGTACACATAACATTTCTACCTAAAAATGTCCGACACATATGATAATATGCTATAATTTGTGCAAATATTTAACCCACGCGTCATATGATAACAAATAGAAACCAAGACACGGCTTTTGCCACAAATGATTAATCACAGTCACAAATAACGACAAAAATGTGCTTTTCCAACACATACAGTGTGTGCCATATATGATAAGTCATACAGAAACACACAGTCTATAGATGTGGGTGGCTGAGATCTTGAAGTCCTCTCGTGCTTCCATATTAGTAAATGGGTCATCAACTTGGGAATTTCAGTGTTTCCGAGGGGTGTGTCAAGGGGATCTGCTCTCTCCCTTCATTTTTATCCTTGCGATGGAAGTTATGTCTTGTTTTATGTCAAGAGCCGAATCGTTGGGATTAATTAAAGGAATTCGTTTACCGAATCAAGGGTCGTCAATTTCTCCTCTGGTGTATGTAAATGATGTGGTCATTATGGGCGATTGAGACCTTCAAAACATCATGAATGTGAACCGGCTGCTGAGATGCTTCAACATTGTGTCTGGATTAAAAGTCAACAGCCTGAAGTCCAGTATCTTTGGCATTGGAGTGGACGCAGTACTTGTAGAATCCGTTGCATCTACCATCCGGGTGTCTAAAGGTTCGCTTCCATGCAAGTATTTGGAGTGGTTATTGGTGCAAATATGAACCAACAGAGAAATTGGAAATGGGTAATTGATGTGCGTAAAGCAAGACTATCAAGTGAAAGGCAAAGAACCTTTCTATGGGGGGTAGGGTGGTGTTATTGAAAGCGGTATTAGACAACCTCAAGTTGTATCATTTTTTTCGTTGTTTAAGGCACCTAAATATGTCCTTGATCAACTAGAAAGTCTAAGAAAACAGTTTTTTGGGGGCGGGAATGAAGAAATAAAAAAAAACGGCATGGGTATGTTGGGAAAGGGTCATTGTTCCGAAAGAGAAAGGAGGTGTTGGATTAGGATCATTGAAACATATGAATCTTAGTCTTCTCCTCAAATGGTGGTGGCGGTTTAAAACAGAACCAACCAGACTTTGGAGGAGATCGATTGAGGCGATACATCACAATGCAAGAGCATGGTCATATCTTCCGGTTAAAGCATCAATAGCTGGGGTATGGAATGCAGTAGTCAAAGTGGCAAAGGATTTGGATGAAATTAATATTTTGCCAGAACGTTTGATTAAGGGTAATTTGGGCGATGGTTCGGGTATTAGATTTTGGTTGGATACATGGTGTGGTGATGAACCATTTGCGGCTCCGTTTCCCAACCTATTCATTTTAGAAAAAAAAACACAAACGGTGCGCGATCGCAGAAAGATTTTCTGTCAATATCGGTAGAGTTGTGGGTCAATGGGAATGGAAAAGAGAACCAATTCTGCCACTAGAAGTCCAAGAATTACAAGAATGCAGCAGGATTATTCAAGATAAAATTCCGACAAGTTTGAGGGATGTTTGGAGATGGAACCCGGATTTGGATAATGGTTTTTTGATCGCTTCATGTCAAAAAATGTTCTCTGAAGTGGCTGTTCCGTTTTATTCGTTTGAATGGATCAACTGGGTGCCAAAAAAGGTAACAATCTTAGCTTGGAGGGCTGAACAAGAGCGGTTACCTACGAAAGTTGGTTTAGTGCATCGGAAGATAATACAAGGACCGGATATATGTTGCTTGTGTGACGAGGCTCTAGAAACGGCGGATCACCTGTTTACTTCCTGTTTTGTTGCAGCAAACTTATGGAATAAAATCAGTATTGGTGCCAGATTCAACCAATATATGTGTTCACATTTAAGGACCACATTTAAGGACCTCTTGGGAATACATAAGATTAACGGACTTGGTCGAGTCAAGAAAAAGGTTGTATAAGTGGCGGTGCTTGCAACTTGCTGGTCAATCTGGAAAGGGAGAAACGAAAGGATTTTTAACGAGAAACGGTTGGATTTGGATACAACATTGAGCGACATCAAGACAGTATCTTTCAAGTGGTTTCGAAGCCGGGCGAAGAAGCATAATTGGGAGTGGGATAAATGGAAAAAATTTGAATTTTGAAAATATAGTTCAAGGTGATTGCGATGTAATGTTGCTTGGTCCCTTTTGAGCAACTTGTTCATAGAGACTATGTAAATATTTTGATGATTAATGAAATTTGTCGTTAAAAAAAAGGTAATTAGGTTTGAATTGGGCTTTTTAACTGGGCTTACCCACTCCAATTTCCAATTCCAAAATGAATAGAAACGTTAGATCAAAATGTAAAGCTTTATAAATCCAAAGTGGAAAGTCAACCAACCAAAACCAGAAACTTTTCTTTTACCCAAAGTAAAAAAAAAACATCATCTTCTCTACAGGACACAAGCTTTCCTCATGTCCCCGTTCACATGACTGCATTTGTAATTTTTTTCCAAAAAAAAAAAATCGGGGGGTCGAAACCGTATATACCTAAAAAATTCTATACGGATGCTATATACAGAACTTCTGAGCGAAAATTTGGGGGGTCGGTCACCCCTTCCCGCCCCTTAAAAGTTGCGCCCCTGAATGTTAGTGTTTTGCAAGTTGCAAAAGGTTAATTTGTTAGTCTCAATTTTTAATTGTTAGTGTTTTAAGTCTTAATAAGTTTCTACTTGCTATAATTATTATTGAATTGTTAGTGTTAAATTACTATACATATATAAATTATGCATGATATAAAAATTACTGATATCGCACTAACATATCACCGCGATCACTTATATCTCAAATATCCCGATATTGATTTTTTTACCACGTTAACTGCTTAGATTATTTATAATGAAAAGGACGTGTTTATCCCTCGTTAACTTTTAGACATAGATAAGTTTTATATATCATTTAATATTTTAATATACAAATAACATGTATATATCTATATACGTATATTAAGATTCCAAAGAATGAAATCTAACATGACACTCAAAAAGGCCACCCCCTCCCCTTGAGTATGTCATGTGTCATTGTCCTTATTTCCATCCAAAAGTCTCTTTCTCTATCATCTTTCCCCCACAATTTTAAAATGTTAATAACTTTTATATACGAGATTTGTTTTAAAAAAATTTACACCAAATTAACGAACGTTTTATTATCTTCCCAATGAGTACCATAACGCTATACAAAAAACGTAGAAAAAATGATTTTTTGTCGGTTTTTGTTCATACATGAAAAAAACACAATGCGTTCAGGTAATTTATTAATAATGTCTAGATAAATCACTAATCATGTTCAAACTAGGAATTTTATTTTCATGAAGAGCATAATATGTTAAAACCACTCATTTCCAAAAAAATGTCACACCGTCAAGACCACCACCTCAATCACACCCTACAATGGTTGTTTCTAGCTTTGCTCCTCATCCAAACATACATTTTCTTTTTAATATACATTGTCATTCTTATTCACATAATTAAAATTGTTGTTTTTTCATATTATGTTACATTAATTTCTATGTTACATCATAACACGTATTTTATCATATCATATTATATTTATCTATCCCGGAAAGCTTTCGAGATATAATCTAGTATATATGTATATCCTAAAAAGATGTATACAACATCATAATGCACAAAACATTTTCTTTAACAAAAGGAGACTGCGCTATATGTCGCTTTTTCATGCGCTTTGGGCCCTCAAGTGCACTTTTTGACCATTGTGCCTCACCAACTCGAAAGCTTGTCCCTCTTAGGCGCGCTTCTTAATACCAAGTTTGTCAACTAAATATTTATATAGATATCTCAAAAATAGACAAAAAAGTGCTATGTCCAACTGACTAGACATAAGGAAACAAACTGATAGATATTCATTAGCAAGAGAAAAATGATCCTAACACCTAAAATGCAACCTGGTTGATGGGTTTCTTGGTTGATGGGTTTCTTGAAGAAGTGGTGACGAATGTAAATCACATAATAACTACTATATTCTTTCTTGTGAGACTACTTCCTTTGTTAGACTTTTAAAACAAATTATTATATATAAAAAGTTCTTAACCTTCTTTTATTTACCAACTTCTTTCAAATGCATGGTGATACGAATTCACGTAAATTAGATAACTTGCCTACTTAATGCGCTATTCACTTCTAGATGACTCATGTTAAACACTACATGTCATTAATCAGGCTACAAGAACAAAGATTTATCCTACCAGCCGAAGAACAAAGTTAAACAACCGCATAACCAACATGAGTTTGAACCAATTACGCCTGATCTGGAAAGCTATTTCAACCCAAAACAAGACTAGTTTCTACCTTTTCTTTAGTAAACCAGTTTCTTTGAACCCAAATTGGCAAACGTTCAAGTTGTGTAACTTCACATTAATGTCATAATCCAACAGATAAAAAAACATGCATCTAAAACCCCACTTAAATGATTACAATGTTATTCAAACATCTAGCAACATCCAATGGTTTTTTAGAATATTATGTCAAGCCAACATAAGAGTGACTTTAAGTTTGAAATCTCTACGGCCCTTGGCAGAATAAATAATTATCCCACAAAAAAATTGGTCTGCCCGGGTCACTAATCGTTCCATATGCGACTGGTAAAAGAAAAAATGTTGAAAAACGCACGTTGTTAAACATTTAGTGGTGTTACATATGATGTGAAATTATGAACTTGATTCAATGAAATGAGAATGGACAAACAAAATGAATACATGTGTGTTTATTGGTTTGAGAAAAATATATAGAAAACACTTTATTTATCATAACAATTAGAAAATTAACAAAAAGAACCGGATATTTTATCCCTTATTTATTACAACATATCAAAATAACAATAAAAAAGACACTATAAAAAAGAAACACCCAAGTGGAAGGATTTCAAACCATAACAAGACACATAGTTTAATAACTTTCTGGATGAGCAGCTACATACGCCTCGATGGCCTTGTAGGTTTTTTCATACACATCTTTTTCAAAGTTTAGAACATCAGTGGATGGCTTTTCATCAACTTTGCAGTTATAAATGACTGTTTGCTTGAATACGCATCCTCCATCGGCGGGTGTAATCTTAACATGATAGTTGATGGAATCTAATATGCCCATCAAATTGTCGCCTTCAAAAAATGTGTAGTTATAGGTAAAGTTGCTCGCATCAATGACATCTTGCTTAAACTTTCCGCTTGTAAACGGAATATCTGCATAAAGTAAGTCATTTAGAAAGAAACATAGTTTAAAAAAAGGGCAAACAAACAAGTGATGGTAAATTGTTGAGTTTTATGAATTCTATCAATCAAAACTTGTTTTGTTTTCTATTCTAATTGTAAATGAATTCTTACCATCACCAAATGTGAAAAGCCTTATTGTTCCGACGCCTCCATCACCTTCAATTGTCTCAATGGACTTGATAAATTGAGGAACGGCCTTGGGTGCGATAGTATGAAAGTTATTAAAACCCTTAAAAACTGCCTCCGCTGGAAATGCAGAAGCAACTTCAACCTCGATGCTAGCGGTACTCATGATTAAGTTGGTTGATAGTAAGCGTGTATGAAGTTTTTTATGATTTGTGTGGATGATTTATGAGTGAAGTTTGCGGTATTTATAAGGTGAGGGTTCGTGAGGGTTGAAAACAACGAGCCTTTTCACATGCTAAATTCCTAGGGTAGCACATCAATTTTGACCGATTTTCTCTTTCTAAATAATATATAAGAATTAGTTTTTATCCCAGGAGCGTCCGGGTTGAAATATCTAATATGGCATAATAACATATATTATTATTATTATTATTTGTTTTGAACAAATCTCTTACATAAATTATCATATTCAAATATATAAAAAACGAATCTCTGCGCCGGGGTATAAATCTAGTGCCATTACAAAATATTATATAATGTCAAATGAATTCGGAAGTTTATAATCGATCATTCTAAAAAGAACTAACATGAAATAAAAGGAGAGATTGCATCATAATATGACATGTAGGATATCTAGTTAATTAAATAGAAAACACATTAGAATTCAAAGTCAAGTAACCCTCTTGATTGTTTGCGATATATTTTAATGTTATATATAATCAAAGCGGTAGAGACTATACATATATGAGAACTACAAGGGTTCAGTGTAAAATAAAGTTGTTCTAGAATAAGCAAATATGACGTATAGGTGTCTTTTTGATAAAGATTATTGACTTTTAAACATAAAATATTATAGTATGATGATATTAAGGCAATTGAAAGTCATTTGTGTAATCTATATTCTATAGTTCGTTTAGAGTTTAGTGTGTAGTCCTTTTGGCTTTAGCTCGTTGTTGGCAAACAAGTTTGTTTCTAAAAAAATGATAACCCAAGTTAACTGATCAGGTCGAATAAAACTAACATATCATGAGCTGCTAGTATTTTACCAATTGTACCAACAATGTTAGAAGTGGACATCACGGTTAACCTTTGGAGCTGTCTTACGAATTTTTATTTTTTATGGTAATATACTTAAACATTTTACTTCCGGTATAGTGCATAAAATTTAAGATCTGATAGGTTAATCCATCAAAACCCGTTGAATTGTTAGAAGCAGTTTAACAAGACCATGCAAGCCCACATCCATTTTATTTAGTTTAATTTTCATATTTTGTTTTAATGAAAGATTATTAATTAAAAAAAATGAAATTTATAACTAGTTATTTTCATCCAAGTTTTTAATTAATTAATTTCGTTTGTTATAATTGCCCATGTATGAGGTATACCCCATTACCATTTTTTTCTAAGGTATAGATCAGTGGAAGCCCTTTAACTTGAAACCTTTTTTTTTTTCTCAAGTTCGAATCCCTCGTCGCACGCCGGTCCCTTTCAAACCTATTGAGTATATATATATATATATATATATATATATATATATTATATATATATATATATATATATATATTATTTTATGAACGGCGGGACTCAAACCGAGTACCTTTTGGGCAAGAACCCCATAGGTGAAATCCTTCCCACCTCCAATTTAACCACTGGACTATAACATCATTGACCCATTATCAAGTTGAGTCGGTACTCGGTAGTTTATTTCTCCTAAATTAGGCCATCACAAAACGTTGGTTCATAGAATTATTGGTCTTCCGTTATTGGCAAGAAATGGATAGTTTTTTAATGAACAATATTTATTTGTGTTAGATTTTCACTCATTGGATTATGGGTTAAATTTGATAGTCTAATATGCTAGCTCAACCATGGCTCGTTGAATGGGTGTTTTTAGATACGATTCTCTAACCGTAGTGTGTTTGTATCCCCCTTAAAATTCGCATCCCTACGGTTCCGTTTGGTGGTGAATTTGTATCCAAAAGAATCGTACTTCTATCCTTATTTTTTATTGTTTGTTCTAAAACGGTGTTGTTCGGGTTTACTCTTATCAGTTTGTGTTATTTGAAATATAATTTTCTTTAACATAATAGCATAATACACATAAACTTGATAACACGACGTACAAGTAAACCTACATAGATTTCCTTAACTTAGAAACCAAATAAAGTAAGTATTATTTAGAATGAAAAGGACGTGTATATCCTCGATAACTCTTAGGCATAGATTTTTTTTTTTTGTTACTAAATATGAATTTTTCATTAACACATATGTAACACCCCAAAAGCGTTAAGTAATAATAGTATGGTAGAAATTATAAAATATATATATATATATATATATATATATACGTGTGTGTGTAAATGTATGCGTATGTATGTATGCGTATATGTATATGTGTAGGAAGGTGTGTACCTCTAGTTGGAAGTGATGCATAAATAGTTGTACATTCAACAAACATAAGTATTACCAAGCTAATTACTTGGGTAAAATGGTGGAAACTTAAATAGAGAAGGGCCAAACATGACATAGCACTTATCTTGAAGGGTTAATGTGGGGTGAATGGTAGTAGCAAATACTTAAGGGGCTAAACAAGGTAAATGGGGCGAATTCTCAAGAAAAAGAAATAACCAGGAAGAAGGGAAAGGGGGGCGACATAGGGGGACCTCACCTCATCCATCCATTGCTAAAATTGAAGTAAGAATTCACCTCTAATCCCTTGCATGTCCTTAAATTATTAGCCCTCTTGTGGTATTAATCATGTTGGTAAGTTGAAGAATTAGTTTTGGTGAAGTTGAGGTAGTAGGATGGATTGTATGATTATGTTGTGATAATTACTTGTTGTGGTTAGGAAAGCATGTATGCTATGTGTAGTAGTGTAAATTTCAAGAGATTGTATGATAAATACTTGTCTTAGGGCTGAATTGAAAAAGGGGTTAAATGGGTGTTGAGATGAAGGTTTTATGTTGACTTTTAAAAGTCAACAGGACCTCAACACCAAGAAAGTTTTATGTGAATTAGTATTATTGTTAAATGGAAGGGTAGATTGTGAATATAAGTATAGAATTGGGGATGTTGTGTTATGAAATGGTATGACCACTTGAATGTATGGATATGCACACCAATTGTATGATAAAATGCCTAGTATCTTAGAATAGGTGAAATTGTGGAAATTGCATGATGAATATGATTGTAAAAGTTGTGGCTAAGTGATTATGCTAGTTTATTTACCTTGAACCAAGATTTGGTAAAGGGTAAAGTAAAGAGAAGCTAAAGTATGAATTCCTTCACTATGTAGGTGTAAAAGTGGAGGGTACAAGCGATCACAAGGAGCAAGGTGCACACGACAAAGGTAAGTTGGTTACTACCAACTAAATTTAGCTAATGATTATAATTGTCATATTGGTTATGGATGTATTTGTTGTTGATGAAAACGGATGAGTTGGAAGTGGTAAGAAGCACCTTTGTGGTCACACAAAGTGCAACTAGTAGAATGATTTACCATGGTGGAAGTACCCTTAACGGGTCAAAACGTGGAAATGCCCATAATGGGTCAAATGTGGAAATACCCTTAACGGGCCATATGGTAGAAGTATGGAAAGTTTAGTTACCTTGGACTAGTGATGATAGTACTTATGCATACTAATGGTTGCCTTGTTTAATTGAATAGGTAAAGCTCATATGTGAAGATCAAGTCTCAAGTGAAGTCGGATTATGCACGCTCTAGTCTTTTGGGGTTGGGTACCATGTTGATGAAAGAAACTTTGAGTCATATGTCAAGGTGTTAATGTGTTGTGTTCTTGATTTTGAAAACGGGTCAAAGTTTTACATGGTAGCTAACTAGAACATCATGTTTTGTGATTAAACTAAGGTAGCTTGTAGTCAAGTAGTTGTTGGACAAAAACTCTATGAATTATGTATATATGGTGTTTTTGTTGTTTAAAAAAAATCGAGTCTTACAACATAATCGTGAAAAATTACATCAAGATAGCGGGCAGACAGGCAACAAGCTGTGCCGCCACCCCTTTCTGAATGGCAAACCCTAACCTATATGATATACAAATAATAGCCTAAAAAGCTATATACAACATCATAATGCACAAAACACTTTCTCTAACAAAAGGAGACTACCTCACGATGCTTTTTCATGCACTTTTGGGCCTCAAGTACCCTTTTTGCGCATTGCGCCTCACATAGCCAAAAGATGTCCCTCGTATCTAAGGAGCGCTTCTTAAAACTAAGTTTGTCACCTAAGTATTTATACAATTATCTCAAAAATAGACAAAGAAGTGCTATGTTCAACTGACTAGACATAAGGAAACAAACTGATAGATATTCATTAGCAAGAGAAAAGGATCCTAACACCTAAAACTAGTATTATACCCGTCCGCTAGGACAGGTTTTCAAAATTTAGAACATTAAAGATTTCAAGATTCCGGTAGCATCTTATTCATCTGTGAGGTAATTCGTAAATAAAAAAGAAAATAATTCACTACATTTTTTTTGAAAGGCTAATGTCATAGTTTAACATCAATCCCACATGTTGTTGTAACATTACTTGTAGCAATTTCCAGCTCTAGTAGGATGATTCTACCATTCCAAACATTTAATTACACTTCTGCATAATAGCAAACACTGAAATAAATGTAATATATTAATATATAGGATAATTTTGGTTTAAAATTATAATGACACCCATTTAAAATAATGGCCAGTAAATCATTAGCAAAGAAAAGTGAAACCTCAAACCGAATTACATGGGGTATAATGAGGCTAACCATTCATTCAAAACCAAACCTAATAAGTTGTTAGGCCCCTAACCAGGTACAAACATTTGAAGTTCAAAGAATAAGACAACATAAAAAATAAAGAAAACGTACATGGTAAAATACAGTATTGGCATGTAAAAAGGCTTGGGGCTCACATGTATAATTGAATATTTGTGGCCTGTTTTCCATATCTTGGAACCCAAACTCCGCTTTTCTATCTAATCTTCCAAGTCGTAATAGTACCATTCCAGGGTATCTATCTGGTATTGAATAAAACAATTGAGTACGCACTCTAAAATTAATCGTTATCAAAAGTAGATACAGAATGTGGGCAAACTACACGAAATAGAAACATACATTTGACACTTTCCTGATTGTTTTTTTAAGAAGAGGTAAAGCAAAAACCAACTCACAATCTGTTAGCAGTATTTAGCAACCAATCTCATTTTAATTGTAAATTGCTAATGTGGTACTCGAGGGACACTTTTAATGTTATTGCAAGTGTAAAAATGGGTCAAATTCACCAGCAAGGACTTTTGTTTAGGGTATAGCTCAAGAGAACAGTTTTCATCACACTTTTAACACACTAAATAATCCAATTTTTTAAAATTAATGATTTGACAAGTAGGCATTAATATAAACTTTTAGCCATTTTCAACCAACCTATTTGACTCGTTCCCCTAGTTAATGTTCTTATCATCTCATACACTTATCAAATGATCTCATAAAACACCAGCGTCTCTGTCAAATCCATCCTCATCACTAACCAAATTGCTGCAACAAAAAATAATCTTCAACATATATAGAGTGGTAGTAATTTGTATTCGGTTGGTTAAACCAAAACAACCCGTTTAGTTAATCGGGTATATAAACTCTACCCTAACCCGTGCAAGCTTAATCCATGTAATTCAACCCTAACATGGTTGAACATGTTATTTTTAAAGCTCTAATTTTAAACAGGTTGCAGCACAACCTGTTAATCGTTTTCAAGTTACTATCAACCCTAACATGATATTCAAGATAAATTCTCTTTAATAGTCTTCAAAAGTTGAAATCCTGAGTAGAAAAAAACACAGCAGTCAGGCAAAACACACATAACTTTCTGATTTTTCAATTGATTAAGACCAAAAAACACATATTAGATCACCTAACTAAATCGCCTCATAAGACAAACACGCTTAAACAATGCAAACCATATTAAACACACTCAAAATCGGTTTAATAAGACACCAGATATATTCTGTTAAACTCAAGACAGTAAACAAAAATCAAAACAAATCCTAGATTAATATTATAAATCAACTTAACACAATCACCAAGAAAAGGTAAGAAATAATAATCAATGTCGAAAAAGACGAAGATACCTGGTGATGGTATACAGTTCTAACCCAACATCAAGTATCTGATTGCAATAAGACCATCCAAAACTACCATGATTCTAAAAAAAAGTTAGCTTTAATTCTTATCATATAACCACAAAAATTGAAGAAAAAAAAAAGCACAAAAGAGTGTAATCAAACGAAGTGAACTGACCTTACACAAAATCCATGATACTCAAATAGCACTACATTCTCCAATTCATCGCTGCATACGAAACTTCATAGAAACCGCCACAAAGTTGAGTTTAAAACTGCATCAAAATCTTCTACGATTTGATTGGAGGGTCAATTAAGGTTAGGACTATTGTTGGAAGGAAGGTTGAAGGACAGATGGGGCTGCACTTGTAAAAGAGAAACCGCCAAATTTTGAAGATAACCGCCTATTTATTACGGTTCAGATTAAATTTTAGAAATAACTGCTTAGTTTAGACGGTCTAGATCATCTGAAAAACAGTTATTTTCTTAAAAGGAACAATTTTTATTGTGGTGAACAATATAATAATAATGACCTGATTGATGGGTTTCTTGAAGAAGTGGTGACGAATATCAATCACATAATAATTTATAACTACTCTATTCTTTCTTGTGAGACTACTTCCTTTTTTAGACTTTTAAAACAAATTATTATATATAAAAAGTTCTAAACCTTCTTTTATTTACCAACTTCTTTCAAATGCATAGTTATACGAATTCATGTAAATCAGATAACTTGCCTACTTAATGCGCCATTCACTTCTAGATGACTCATGTTAAACATTACATGTCATTAATTAGGCTACAAAAACCAAGATTTATCCTTATAGCCGAACTGCCGAAGAACAAAGTTAAACAACTGCATAACCAACATGAGTTTGAACCAATTACGCCTGATCTGGAAAGCTATTTCAGCCCAAAATAAGACCAGTTTCTACCTTTTTTTAGTAGCCTAATTTCTTTGAACCCAAATTGGCAAACGTTCAAGTTGTGTAACTTCACATTAATCTCATAATCCAATAGAAAAAAAAATTAGAATGTTATTCAAACATATAACATCATCCAATGGTTTTTTAGAATATTATGTCAAGGCAAAATCAAAGTGACTTTAAGTTTGAAATCTCTACGGCCCTTCGCAGAACAAATAATTGTCCTAAGAAAAAATTGGTCTGCCCAGGTCACTAATTACTCCATAATATATCCAGCCATAGTGGTGGAGTGGTGGAGTGGCTTTTGTTCACTTATGTGATTAAGGGTTCCATCCCCACTTCCAACATATATGGTTGGATATTTTGCCAAGTGATGGTTGCGTCTACTCTCTTCAGAGGAGTCAGGTTCAATTCTGATGCCCCCCCGGTTTTCTACGACCGTGCATTTACTCCAGAGAGGTTTGCCTCTTGTGGAGGGTGCAACAACTATCAAGTGGCAGGTGACGAGAAATTTTCCGGGTGGAAGCCTTAGTGCCCCTTATGCGCAGCCTCGACTCGCTTGTGGGCCGGCCACTCTCGCGTTACTGTGGGCCCGGTTAAGACATAATAGTATGACCGTTGTAGCGTGGCTAGTTGTGATGAACTTTGCCACAACATAGAAAATCGCCTTAAAAAAAACTAATTATTCCATAACTAGCATATAACCCCGCATGCGTTGCGGCGCGCTGATGGGTATAAGCCCGCACGTTACGGTGGGGACGTAATGGGAATTGGGCTAGTAGCGAGTTTGTTGGGTACAGCATCAGGACATGCTATGCAAGCTAGCGCGATGCGGCGGGAACATGACGACAACTCGTGCAATGTTTCGGTTCGTCACAGTTTTCAATTATCACCAAAACCAACTGGAATGAAAATCGGAAATTGTCTAATTTCAACTTTAAGCTACAAACTGAGTAAATAATATGATGCCAATTAATGAAGTTTTTGATACTGATCATAATTTTATAATAATAACTAACAACGTTGTAAAAGGAAAATTAATCTTAAGTAAAGGGTTAATGAAGTTTTTGATAGTGATCATAATTAGGTAGAAAAGATTGATGTTTGTTGCAGTAAAAATACTCTCATATCTACACTCTAGTACCAAAACCACTTGTTAAAACCATTACCATCTCAAAATCATTTTGCCAAACCCAACAACAAAACCACCATAGTTATTTCTGCATTTTTAGAAACCAAAAGTCGACGACGATGGAGTCTTCTCTAAGCATTTATCCAAAGCGTTGCAGATTCTATTTCAATCCAACAGTCCATCTCCTCCAACGATCGCCAATGATTCATCTAAGCCTCTGTACATGTATGTATTCATGAAAGGCCTAAATTAGAATCGTGATAACAAAAAAACGCCCATGTAACAGATCCAAACCAAGAAAACCATAGAATAGAAGGAAGAGGCAATAATACATACCCGGCTACACAGAGAGAAAATGATGGAAAAAACGAACACGAACCTTGAACTGAGTACAAATGGCAGAGAGAGTGACATGGTTAGTGGCTGAGCTACCGATCGGAATCCGAGCGAGATACACGGAGCATGAGAATTGTTTTGAGAGTAGACTTTTGTAGAAGAGATCGGAAGAGAGATGAAAAGATTGAAATAAAAGAGTGAACATGTGTATTGGTTGAACGGTTATGGATTGTACACCTGTCTTATAATAAGTGTAAGCGTAGCATGATTAGATTGGAAACAAATAAACAAATAGCAATAGTAAATTTAAGCGTGGCATGATTAGACTGGAATACTGTTCACACCAATTGGTTTTGTAGACTGGAATACTGTTCACACCAATTGGTTTTGTATATATATAGAATTGTTAGTTAAGTCCAAGTAAACGATTCAAACGCCAAAGTCAAGCAAAAAAAGGTAAGTATTCCATAATGTTGACCAATTTGTAAAGAAAGTTGTATTCTTTCTATTTGAGTGATTAACTATTAAATATCTATTCAAGTCTTGGATAATTTATTAGGTTGCATGGTACCGAATAGCGTCTCATTCCATGTCAGCAAAAATCCCACCAATAGCGCCCCCTCCTCTTCTATTTCTCAGGCGCCATTAGGGGGGGGGGGGTGTTATTGAATGCTCGTGAGCACAATGACGAGCATCAACGAGTTGATCAAGTGGGTCCCCTTTGTTTTGACCAATCATTTTTTTTCCTTTTTTTTAATTAAAGGGTCGTTATTCCATCGCATGTGTATTATTATTGAATTGAGCCTCTGTCTACGTAATGTTGATGTGGTGCAATGAAGCCCTGAACTCCATTCCATACCATATAGCGTTAGGCGTTAGTATTGTATATATACACACACTGAACTACAAAATTGAACAACACCGCACTGTACTTTCAACTTATTGGCCTGTATCACCCTCAGACTAACCATGGTTATTTTTTACTGACGTGGCATGGTGACGTGTCCATTTTTGCTGACGTGGCATGGGGAATAAGCTGACATGGCATGGACACATCACCTGCCACGTCAGCAAAAATGGACACGTCACCATGCCACGTCAGCAAAAAAATTAACCATGGTTAGTCTGAGGGTGATACAGGCCAATCAGTTAAAATTACAGTGCGGTGTTGGTCAATTTTGTAGTTCAGTGCGTCAGCGGCCAATTGTCAATAATTCAGGGTGTTAAAATCCAATTTCCCTTTTAATTAAAGAGGCGTTATTCCATTGCATGTGTATTATTATTAAATGGAGCCTCTGTCTACGTAGTGTTGATGTGGTGCAATGAAGCCCTATAGACTTCATTCCATACCATATAGCGGTAGGGCGTTAGTTTTGTATATATACACATATATTTATAGATAGAATAGAGTGACCCAGTTATAATTAGGGGACCCATTAATACAAGCCATTTACTATAGACTCCATAAAATTATCTAGAAAGTCTCAAACTATTTACATTTTGAAGGGAAAAATGTTCAACAAGCTTACACTTGTGTCTCTAAGTGTCTAACAAAAAAAATAGGTGACTGTTAAAAGAAAAATTGTTAAAAATACGCACGTTGTTAAACATTTAGTGGATTATAGATTATATTACATATCTCTACTTATAGACACATACATCATTACTATATGATGTGAAATTATGAACTTGATTCAAAGAAATCAGAATGGACAAACAAAATGAATACACGTGTGTTTATAGGTTTGAAAAAAAATATATATAGAAAACACTTGTCATAATTTATCATATCAATTAGAAATTTAAGAAAAAGAAGAGGATATTTTATCCTTTATTTATTACAACATATCAAAATAACAATAGAAAGACATTGTAAATAAGAACACCCAAGTGGAAGGATTTCAAACCATAACAAGACACATTGATACAACATAGATTAATAATTTTCAGGATGAGCAGCTGCATAAGCCTCGATGGCCTTGTAGGTTTTTTCATACACATCTTTTTCGAAGTTTAGAACATCTGTAGATGGCTTTTCATCACCTTTGCAGTTATAAATGACGGTTTGCTTGAATACGCATCCTCCGTCGGCAGAAGGTGTAATCTTAACATGATAGTTGATGGAATCTAATATGCCCATCAAATTGTCGCCTTCAAAAAATATGTAGTTATAGGTAAAGTTGCTCGCATCAATGACATCTTGCTTAAACTTTGCACTTGTAAACGGAATATCTGCATAAAGTAAGTCATTTAGAAAGAAAACATAATATAAGAAAATGGGCAAACAAACAAGTGATGGTACATTGTTCAGTTTTACGAATTCTATCAATCAAAACTTGTTTTTTTTTTCTATTCTAATAGTGAAAGAGTTCTTACCATCACCAAATGTGAAAAGCCTTATTGTTCCGACGCCTCCATCGCCTTCAATTGTCTCAATGGACTTGAAAAATTGAGGAGCGGCCTTGGGTGCGATAGTATGGAAGTTATTAAAACCCTTAAAAACTGCCTCTGCCGGAAATGCAGAAGCAACTTCAACCTCAATGCTAACGGTACTCATGATTAAGTTGGTTGATAGTAAGCGTGTATGAAGTTTTTTATGATATGTGTGGATGATTTATGAGTGAAGTTTGTGGTATTTATAAGGTGGGAGGGTTCGTGAGGGTCGAAAGCCTTTTCACATGCTGAATTCCTAGGGTAGCACATCAATTTTGACCGATCTTCTCTTTCTAAATAATATATAAGAATAGAATATTTATTGTTAATTAAACTAACTATTGTAAATACATTAGAATTCAAAGTCAAGCAACCCTCTTGATTGTCTACGATATATTTTATGTAATATATATAATCAAATGGGTAGAGACCATACACATTATGAGAACTACATGGGTGGGAATGTAAAATAAAGTTGTTCTAGATTAAGCAAATATGACGCATATGTCTTTTTTAATAAGATAATTGACTTTTCTACAGAAAATATTATATTATGATATTAAGGCAATTGAAAGTCCTTTGTGTAATCTATATTCGAGTTTAGTATGTAGTTCTTTAGCTCATTGAGTCGTTGGCAAACAAGTTTGTTTCTAAAAAAGGATAACACAAGTTAATTGATAAGGCCCAAAAGAAACTAACATATCATGATCTACTTGTCTTTTACCAATTACCAACAAACATATCATGATCTACTTGTCTTTTACCAATTACCAACAGTGTTAGAAGTAGGCATCACGGTTACCTTTGGAGCTATCTTACATTCTTACATACCGGAGATGGTAATGGTTTGTCAATTTTTATTTTTATGGATATAGGTAATGTATAGGTAATGTATAGTCGATTTTTATTTTTATGGTAATATACTTAATCATTTTAATACCGGTATAGTGCATAACATATAAGATCTAATAGGCTAATCCATCAAAACCCGTAGAATTGTTAGAAGCAGTTTAAGAAGACCATGCAAGCCCACATCCATTTTATTTTATTTAGTTTAAGTCCATCCAAGTTTCTGATTAATTTCGTTTGCTAGCTATAATTACCCATGTATGGGGTATATCCCATTACCAAGTTGAGTCGGTAGTTTATTTCTCCTAAATTAGGCCATCACAAAACGTGGGTTCATAGGTTAATTATTGGTCTATGTAATGTTCGGTTATTGGCAAGAAATGGAACGTTTTTAAATTAAGAATATTTATGTGAGAGAGCTTTTATCTCATTGCACTATGGGTTACACTTGATAGTCTAGTATATGCTAGCTCAACCATGGCTCGTTGGGTGGGGTTTTTAGATACGATTATCTAACCGTAGTGTGTTTGTATCCCCGGTTAAATTCGCAGCCCTATGATTTCATTTGATGGTGAATTTGTATCCAAATGAGTAGTAGATTTATCCTTATTGTTTATTGTTTGTTTTAAACCGGTGTTGTTCGGGTTTACTCTTATAAATTTGTGTTACTTGAAATATATTTTCTTTAGCATAGTACATGTAAACTAGATGACATAGCGTACAAGTAAGCCTACATAGATTTCCTTAACTTAGAAACCAAATCAAAAAGCAAATATTATTTAGAATGAAAAGGACGTGTTCATCCCCCGTCAACTCTTAGTTTATGTGTAGTGGAGCGCCATACACAGGCGTTTTGAATATTTTATTACCCCATAGCGCCGGCAGACCGCCCCCGCCGGCGCTATGGGGGCGTTTTCGTTTGCAGGGTTATGGAGGTGGCGGGCGCGATGACTGACAGGGGAGGAGGAATGCTTGTTGTTCTTGTTGTTGGGATGAAGAAAGGGGATGGGGAAGAAGGGGTAAGTGGGGGAAGGGTTTTATTATAATATTAAAATAATAATATAATAATCATAATAATAATAAAAACAATAAAAAGCAATGATTACCCAATCATTTATAACCCCCTCATAACCCCCCTTCCACTACACCCTCTTTTTCCATAACCCCTCATAACCCCCTTCTATTACTTTTTAATATTTTAATACCATAACCCCCTACCACTACACACAACCTTAGGCATAGATAAGCTTTATATATGATTTAGTACACACACATCCAAAAAAGCCATATACAACATCATGACGTACAAAACATTTTCTCTGACAAAAGGACATTGCGCCTCATGTTGCTTTTTCATGCGCTTTTGGGCCGCAAGTGTGCTTTTTGCGCATTGCGCCTCACCAAGTCAAAAGACGTCCCTCACGCCTAAGGAGCGCTTCTTAAAACCAAGTTTGTCACCTAAATATTTATATAGCTATCTCAAAAATAGACAAAGAAGTGCTATGTTCAACTGACTAGACATAAGAAAACAAACTGATAGATATTCATTAACCTCCTTATATTTACCAACAGCTTTCAACTGCATAGTGATGTGAATTTGCGCACATCAGATAACTTGACTACTTAATGCATCATTCACTTCTAGATGACTCATGTTAAACATTGCATGCCATTAATCAGGCTACAAGAACAAAGATTTATCCTACTGGCCGAAGAACAAAGTTAAACAACCGCATAACCAACATGAGTTTGAACCAATTGCGCGTGATCTGGAAAGTTATTTCAGCCCAAAATAAGGCCAGTTTCTACTTTTTTTTAGTAGCCTAATTTCTTTGAACCCAAATTGGCAAACGTTCAAGTTGTGTAACTTCACATTAATGTCATAATCCAATAGAAAAAAAAAACATGCATCTTAAACCTCACTTAGATGATTAGAATGTTGTTCAAAACATCATCCAATGGTTTTTTAGAATATTATGTCAAGCCAACATCAAAGTGCCTTTAAGTTTGAAATCTCTCCGGCCTTTCGCAGAACAAATAATTGTCCAACAAAAAATTGGTCTGCCCGGGTCACTAGTTATTCAATAATTGTTAGTTAAGTCCAAGTAAATGATTCAAACGCCAAAGTCAATCAAGATAGATAAGTATTCCATAATATTGACCACTTTGTAAAGAAAATTGTATTGTTTCTATTTGAGTGATTAACTATTAGATATCTAACCAAGTCTTGTATAATTTATTAGGTTGCATGGTACCGAATAGCGTCACATTCCACATCAGCAAAAATCCCACCAATAGCGCTCCCTTCTCTTTCATTTCTCAGGCGCCATTGGGGGTGTGGGGGGGGGGGGTTATTGAATGCTCGTGAGCACAATGCGAGCAACAACGAGCTGATCAAGTGGGGCCCCTTTGTTTTGACCAATCAATTTTTTTCCTTTTTTTAATTAAAGGGCCGTTATTCCATCGCATGTGTATTATTAGTGAATGGAGCCTATGTCTACGTAATGTTGATGTGGTGCAATGAAGCCCTGAACTCCATTCCATACCATATAGCGTTAGGCGTTAGTATTGTATATATACACACATAGAGAGAGAATGGAGTGCCCCAATTATAATTTGGGTGACCCATTAATACAAACCATTTACTATAGACTCCATAAAGTTATCTAGAAAGTCTTAAACTATTTACATTTTGAAGGAAAAAATGTTCAACATGCTTACACTTGTGTCTAACAAAAAAAAATACGTGACTGATAAAAGAAAAAATGTTGAAAATACGCACGTTGTTAAACATTTAGTGGATTATAGATTATATTACATATGTTTACTTAGACACATACATCATTACTCTATGATGTGAAATTATGAACTTGATTCAAAGAAATCAGAATGGACAAACAAAATGAATACACGTGTGTTTATAGGTTTGAAAAAAAATATATAGAAAACACTTGTCATAATTTATCATATCAATTAGAAATTTAACAAAAAGAACAGGATATTTTATCCTTTATTTATTACAACATATCAAAATAACAATAGAAAGATATTGTAAATAAGAAACACTCAAGTGGAAGGATTTCAAACCATAACAAGACACATTGATACAACATAGATTTTAATAATTTTCAGGATGAGCAGCTGCATAAGCCTCGATGGCCTTGTAGGTTTTTTCATACACATCTTTTTCGAAGTTTAGAACATCTGTAGATGGCTTTTCATCACCTTTGCAGTTATAAATGACGGTTTGCTTGAATACGCATCCTCCGTCGGCAGAAGGTGTAATCTTAACATGATAGTTGATGGAATCTAATATGCCCATCAAATTGTCGCCTTCAAAAAATGTGTAGTTATAGGTAAAGTTGCTCGCATCAATGACATCTTGCTTAAACTTTGCACTTGTAAACGGAATATCTGCATAAAGTAAGTCATTTAGAAAGAAAACATAATATAAGAAAATGGGCAAACAAACAAGTGATGGTAAATTGTTCATTTTTACGAATTCTATCAATCAAAACTTGTTTTGTTTTCGATTCTAATAGTGAAAGAATTCTTACCATCACCAAATGTGAAAAGCCTTATTGTTCCGACGCCTCCATCGCCTTCAATTGTCTCAATGGACTTGAAAAATTGAGGAGCGGCCTTGGGTGCGATAGTATGGAAGTTATTAAAACCCTTAAAAACTGCCTCCGCCGGAAATGCAGAAGCAACTTCAACCTCAATGCTAACGGTACTCATGATTAAGTTGGTTGATAGTAAGCGTGTATGAAGTTTTTTTATGATTTGTGTGGATGATTTATGAGTGAAGTTTGTGGTATTTATAAGGTGGGAGGGTTCATGAGGGTCGAAAGCCTTTTCACATGCTGAATTCCTAGGGTAGCACATCAATTTTGACCGATCTTCTCTTTCTAAATAATATATAAGAATAGAATATTTATTGTTAATTAAACTAACTATTGTAAATACATTAGAATTCAAAGTCAAGCAACCATCATGATTGTCTGCGATATATTTTATGTAATATATATAATCATTTACACATTATGAGAACTACATGGGTGGGAATGTAAAATAAAGTTGTTCTAGATTAAGCAAATATGACGCATATGTCTTTTTTAATAAGATAATTGACTTTTCTACAGAAAATATTATATTATGATATTAAGGCAATTGCAAGTCCTTTGTGTAATCTATATTCGAGTTTAGTATGTAGTTCTTTAGCTCATTGAGTCGTTGGTAAACAAGTTTGTTTCTAAAAAATGATAACACAAGTTAATTGATAAGGCCCAAAAGAAACTAACATATCATGATCTACTTGTCTTTTATCAATTACCAACAGTGTTAGAAGTAGGCATCACGGTTAACCTTTGGAGCTATCTTACATTCTTACATACCGGAGATGGTAATGGTTTGTCAAATTTTTTTTTATGGATATAGATAATGTATAGTCGATTTTTATTTTTATGGTAATATACTTAATCATTTTAATACCGGTATAGTGCATAACATTTAAGATCTAATAGGCTAATCCATCAAAACCCGTAGAATTGTTGGAAGCAGTTTAAGAAGACCATGCAAGCCCACATCCATTTTATTTTATTTAGTTTAAGTCCATCCAAGTTTCTAATTAATTTCGTTTGCTAGCTATAATTACCCATGTATGGGGTATATCCCATACATGGGTATACCCCATACATGGGTAATTATAGGCGCATACCAAGACGAAAGCGACATGCCGATTACGCAGAGGCTGCGAGGGAACAACTATTATTGTAGGCGTATCACTCAGGGAGAGGTGAAATCAGCACTTAGGAAGATGGGAAGGGCTAAGGCAGTTGGCCCAGACAACATATCAATTGAGGCGTGGAAGGGTTTAGGAGATGAGGGAGTCCATTGGTTAACAAACTTGTTTAATCGTATCTTTGAATCTGGAAAAATGCCAGACCAGTGGAGGAGAAGTATTGTAGTGCCTTTATATAAGAACAAAGGAGACGCCCAAAGTTGTGGAAACTATAGAGGAATTAAGTTGTTAGGACATACTATGAAATTATGGGAGAGGGTGATTGAGATTAGACTGAGAAAGCAAACTCAGGTTACAGTAAACCAATTTGGTTTTATGCCAGGGAGGTCTACTACCGAAGCGATACACATTTTAAGGAGATTGATGGAAAAATATAGAGAGAAAAAGCGGGATCTACATATGGTTTTCATTGACCTAGAAAAGGCATACGATAGTGTACCTCGTAGGCTGATTTGGGAAAGTCTAGAGAGTAGAGGAATTCCTAGGAAGTATTTAGACTTAATAACGGATATGTATGTTATGACTGAGACTAGCGTTCGGTCACCGGTAGGGGATACTGATTTTTTTCCTGTGGAGGTAGGACTCCACCAAGGGTCTGCTTTGAGCCCTTTCCTTTTTTCTATTGTCTTAGATGAGTTGTCAAAGGTGATTCAAGAGGCGGTGCCGTGGTGTTTACTTTTTGCGGATGATATTGTGTTAGTTGCAGAGAGTAAACAGAGCTTAAATGAGAGGTTAGAGGACTGGCGAGTAGCGTTAGAGGGCAAAGGCCTTAAGATTAGTCGATCTAAGACCGAGTATTTGTATTGTGATTTCAGTGGCGTAGAGAATGATGAGGACACCCAGGTTACCATTGAAGGTCAAGTGGTTCCGCAGGTGAATAAGTTCAAGTATTTAGGATCGTTTGTACAAAGGAATGGGGAGATTGATAGTGATGTAGTACATCGCATCCAGGCTGGATGGCGTAAGTGGAGAGCAGCCACTGGGGTATTGTGTGATAGGAGGTTTCCTGTTAAATTAAAGGGGAAATTTTATAGGGCAGCAATTAGACCTGCTATGTTATATGGGACGTAGACCTGCTATGTTATATGGGACGGATTGTTGGGCCATCAAGAAAACACATGCATATAAGATGGACGTAGCAGAGATGAGGATGCTGAGGTGGATGTGTGGGCACACAAGGTTAGACAGGATAAGAAATGAGGTTCTTAGAGAAAGGTTGGGAATAGCAACTATATCCGATAAGATAAAAGAGGGGAGATTGAGGTGGTTTGGGCATGTGAAGAGGAGACAGACGATAGAGCCAATTAGGGCGGTGGAAAACCTCATTGTGGAGGGGAGGAGGGGTAGGGGTAGGCCCAGGTTGACTTGGGACGAGAGGAATAGGAAAGATTTTCAAGAGTTACACCTCTCTGAGGACATGGTCCAGGATAGGAACTTGTGGAGACAAAGGATTAAGGTAAAAGATTGTTAGGATAGGGTCATTTGCGTTTTTAGATGAGTCATAGGAAATAAGATATTCATACACATTTTTGTTGATCTTTACATGTGACTGTCTCATTGTGCATTATAGGTTTAGTTGCATTTCGTTTCCATTTTTTCCATATTTCTTTCCACCATCTCTGATATTGGTAGTTTAAATTATTATATCTTATCTTGGTGTATATCTTTTTTTTTTTTTTGAAGCCGAGGGTCTCTTTGAAAGCAGCCTCTCTATTCTCAGGGATAGAGGTAAGGTCTGTCTACATCCCACCCCCCCCCCCAAACCCTACCAATAGGTCGCTATTTGTGGGATTTTACTGGGTATGGTTGTTGTTGTTGTATGGGGTATATCCCATTACCAAGTTGAGTCGGTAGTTTATTTCTCCTAAATTAGGCCATCACAAAACGTGGGTTCATAGGTTAATTATTGGTCTATGTAATGTTCGGTTATTGGCAAGAAATAGAACGTTTTTAAATTAAGAATATTTATGTGAGAGAGCTTTTATCTCATTGCACTATGGGTTACACTTGATAGTCTAGTATATGCTAGCTCAACCATGGCTCGTTGGGTGGGGTTTTTAGATACAATTCTCTAACCGTAGTGTGTTTGTATCCCTGGTTAAATTCGCAGCCCTACAATTTCGTTTGATGGTGATTTTGTATCCAAATGAGTAGTAGATTTATCCTTATTGTTTATTGTTTGTTCTAAACCGGTGTTGTTCGGGTTTACTCTTATCAATTTGTGTTGCTTGAAATATATTTTCTTTAGCATAGTACATGTAAACTAGATAACATAGCGTACAATTAAGCCTACATAGATTTCCTTAACTTAGAAACCAAATAAAAAAGCAAATATTATTTAGAATGAAAAGGACGTGTTCATCCCCCGTAAACTCTTAGGCATAGATAAGCTTTATACTCATCTGTCCCAATTTAAATGTCATAGTTCAAAAAACACACATTTTAAGAAATTTTTTTGTTTGTATGTGGTAAAATGACAATAATATCCTCAAAAGTGGTAATTGTGTTTTGTCTTTTATGGGCAAAATTGGAAATTACATTTCTATTTTTGGAAAAACCCACCCTCCTTCATGGATTGACAAATGCTGTCCCAAGCAATCCAGTGGACATTTAATTTGGGACAAACAAAAAAGGAAAGTGAGACATTTAAATTGGGACGGAGGGAGTATATGATTTAATATACAAATAACATATATATATACACACACACATCCTAAAAAGCTATATACATCATAATGTACAAAACATTTTCTCTAACAAAAGGAGACTGCGCCTTATACTGCTTTTTCATGCGCTTTTTGGGCCGCAAGTGCGCTTTTTGCGCATTGCGCCTCACCTCACCAAGTCAAAAGACGTCCCTCATGCCTAAGGAGCGCTTCTTAAAACCAAGTTTGTCACCTAAATATTTATATAGCTATCTCAAAAATAGACAAAGAAGTGCTCTGTTCAACTGACTAGACATAAGAAAACAAACTGATAGATATTCATTAGCAAGGGAAAAGGATCCTAACACCTAAGATGCAACCGCAGTGATGAGTTACTTGAAGAAGTGGTGACAAATGTCAATCACATAATAACTACTTCTTTCTTTCTTGTGGGACTACTTCCTTTGTTAGATTTTTAAAACAAATTATTATATATAAAAAGTTCTTAACCTCCTTTTATTTACCAACTTCATTCAACTGCATAGTGATGTAAATTTGCACACATCAAATAACTTGCCTACTTAATGCACCATTCACTTCGAGACGACTCATGTTAAACATTACATGCCATTAATCAGGCTACAAGAACAACGATTTATCCTACTAGCCGAAAAACAAAGTTAAACAACCGGCAACCGATAACCAACATGAGTTTGAACCAGTTACGCCTGATCTGGAAAGCTCTTTCAGCCCAAAATAAGGCCAGTTTCTACCTTTTTTTAGTAGCCTAATTTCTTAGAACCCAAATTGGCGAACGTTCAAGTTGTGTAACTTCACAATAATCAATAATGTCATAATCCTATAGAAAAAAACATGCATCTTCATCCCCACTTAGATAATTACAATGTTATTCGAACATCTACCAACATCCAACGGTTTTTTTTAGAATATTATGTCAAGGCAGCATCAAAGTGACTTTAAGTTTGAAATCTCTACGGCCCTCGGCAGAATAATGATTGTCCAAGAAAATTCTACTTTTTAGCAAAAACTGATGTTTTTTGTTGATGTATGAAATCTGAAGTGACACTGAGGTCGGTTTGTGAGGGTTTGGTGTTGTGCATGCTCTAACTTGTTAATTACCTTTTGCTAGCCTACTTCTTTCAACTGCATAGCAATATATGTGAATGCAATGTTCTAGTAATCTTTACTTAATGCTCCATTAACTTCCAGACGACTTGATGTTACCCCCCCCCCCCCCCCCCCCCCTCCCCCCTCCCACACACACACACAAACAATCATTAATTAGCAACTAAGGGTAACTAACCAGCTTCTACCTTTGGTAGCCTGATTTCTTTGAACCTAAATTGACAAACACTCAAATTGCATAGCTTCACAATACTGCCATAATCCTATAGAAAGCTAAACACATCTAAATCCCAACTTATATATATCATTGAAATGTTATCCGACCATTACTTGGTAAGCTACAATATCATGAAGAATCTAAGTAATATTTCTTGGGCAAAATCATTTCCAACACAACCTGATAAAAACATACGTATTTGACATCAAACCGTTACAAGTTAAACTTGCATATTTTGCATTTTATTTGCATTCAAAGAGAACTAATACTTACACAGATAGGCATCAACATTAATCTTTAAAGAAGCAATATACATTACAGTAAAAAAAGCATTCAAATTGATAACTTACATGAAGACGATTACCGGTTTCAAGATCATACTCCATTACTACAGCAACCTCTTCATTTTATCCGTATGATTCTCCAAAATCTCCGTCACAGCTTCACTATACGCCGCTTCCACTTTATCTTCAAACACATCCTCACCGTTACAATAATTCCCACCCTGAATATTATCATCACTCATCTGCATCACAACAAGAGTTACCCCCTGCATAACACACCCCGAAACCGGCAAGTCCAACAAAGGCACATAACACTGACTAACATTAACCGGAACCTCAATCCTATTCATCTCCGGTTTCACATCATCCGCCGACGAATCTATCCATCCCCTCACCTCATCAAGCTCCCTCCCACTCAAACAAAGCGTCCCCCTCCTCCCTGAATCCGTAATCGCTACCTTCTCCAAATTCGGAAAATCCTTAACAAAATACAACAACATCCTATGCCTAATAATCACATCTTTCAAACACTGAAACGCAATGTGCACTTTCCGCTTAAACGAATCAACACTTAACTCCATATCCTCTACAACATTTCCATTAATATCAATCCTATCGGATATCGAATCCGGCGACAGAAACTGAAACGATTCGATTCGGTTACTAAACCTAACTTTCCACTTAAACAAACAACTATTATCTATACCTCTATGATTAGAAACTGGAAGCTCAATAGATAATAATTTAACTTTTTTAAATTTACTTAAAAAAGAAACTGCAGAACGAAAGGAGTCGCCGTAAAACGAAGATATTATAGGAGGAAGGGGTTTATTAATAGGGGAAACGATACGACGAAGGAAGTGAATAGGTTTGAAAACGACGCCGTTTAAGAAAGAGAGGAAAGGGTTTGTAGTGTTGGAGGTTGTTGGAGAGGTTGTGGTTAAGAGAGGTGCGATGAAGGAAATGGTGTGGACGTGAAGGACGAGATTGGAGAAACGTTTGGAGACGAGATGGAAGAAGCAAAGGGTTTTTAGATCGGGTGTTTTGGTTAGGATTTGGAGGATGAGTTCGTCGGGTAAACGGGTTAATGAAGAGGAGTCGGATGCGTCGTCGTCTTCTTCTTCTTCGTCGTTTGGTGTCTTGGTGGTGTTCATTATTCGGGTCTGCAAATCGGTTGGTTGGTAATCGGATAATGAAACCCTAATCGTTTATCTGTGGATACCTCGAACACATCTACCTCAAGACAGAAGAGAATGTGTGGCCTCTACGCAAGGGATGCAATTTCACTGTCGGTGAAATTTGGTACCCAACTGTTTAGGTTATCAAGATCGGTACTTTTCGGTTGAGTATCAATTTGGGTACGGTACCAACGGTACAAGATTACAAATTAAGATTACAATTTGAGTATCAAGGACTGGGTTTGATTTAATGATAAGCATTGAGTTAAAGGTTGGTGATTTAACAAGTGTTTAAGTGCCAAAATACAAGATTACAAATTAAGTTTCGTAACTATCAACTAATTAATGTTGTCCAATGGTATTTAAGGGTTTTCACAATAATTTTTTTTAACGGACAATTGGAATCACTCAGGGATCACTGGAGTATCATCGTGCCACCAGTGTTACCACACGATCATATTCCACCACCAAGTCCCAATTCAGGAGGAAACTCATAATTATGAGAAAAACCCCCTTGTGGGATTCGAACCCATGACCTTATAATCCCTAAGTCTTATCCCATCACCAAGATGCCGATGGGCACAATAATTATATGCCAATCAGAGTTACATGGTTTAAAGATAATGATTAAACAAATAGGAAAAACAAGTATATTTTCGCATAAGTTTGAAGGCTAATCGACTGTTTTGATATCCTCTTAATGGTCAGTAGCCTCTGGTTGGTTTTTTATTGATGGGGTGATGGGTGCCTCCTCCCCTTTAAGCCAATGGGGTGGAGTGGTGCCCCTAGCCACATCGGACCAATAATGCCATGAGCACCGCCTACCAGGCACCATTAAAGCCTTCGCCAACGGCTGTGTGAATTAGTGGGGGTGCACACTTTTGACTGTTGACAATAGTCAAGAATAAAAAAAATTAACTTTTTAACCCATATATATATACATAGAGAAAGAGAGAGAGAGGTGAGGTAGAGTGAAAACAGGTGACAAAAACAAGGGAAAATGAAAAAAAAAAATGAGTGAAAGTAATGTGGTGCACACCAGCGATACACACAGCTTTCAACGGTCCAAGTAGATAACCAATGATAGCTGAAAGTAAAGATAATTATGCTTGCCAGTGAGATATATACGATTACTATAAGAATTAGTAGGGAACTTACTTTCACACCTTTTTGTTTGGAAGATTTCGTCGTAGTCGTTGTAGTTATAGTCTATGACTCATTCATCGTAGAATTAACCGACTTGGACTACCTATATACAAACTTATTATTCCATTCTTCTTATATCTTAAAGCTTCCTTTTGTAGTGTTTATTGATATTCTTTTATATGTGCCACCTGTAAAGTGAATGGCTATCATTCTAAATTACGTGTGCACACACGTTTATCAGGGTAAGGTCTCTATCGGTTACTATAAGGCGAGGGTCCCCACATTATCCAGACGTACCTTTGAACTTCTATAACACCCACACAAATTTGTCCACTTGTTTGTTGGTTAGAACACATGGACTATACAAAACAAGAGGTATGTCGACGTGACGCTAATAATCCGAATAAGCGACAGTTTGTACTGGTTTGTCTTGTGTGCCGCGTTTATCAGCAATACATGCAAGAAGCCACATTACAATTCGTGAGATAGAAAGTGGATAAAGAAAACATGTAACCTGACGTTGGTTTCATCCATCCGGTGCAAGTAAATAAACCCTTTTAAGCGCAACCAAATGAAAAGAACCTGCATTGGAGTGTTTCTGACTTTCTCTAATTGACCTAATTTGGCTAGCACATTGTATGTGGTGAACACGTGTCGAGGTTTTGCCCTTAATGGTCGAAAGTATGTCTCTTGGGGCATGTAATGTTGCGTGAGCTGTCACACTATCCTTTCTTCATCTGTGGTCAGCCTCATCTAGGATGAGTGAGCCTCGACATCAAAGCATTTACACTCTGTGTATGACCTAATCAATCGAAACTTGCACCTTTTTTTGTTCCATCATGTCTAAACATGGTTGTTTGCTTTTGTTTCGTTGCCACAATCATATCTAAGCAGGAATTGCTACTTTTTTTCTTGTTATTGATAGAGTGGTATTCTCCGCCCCTGTTAAATAATATTCTCATCTTCTCATCAACTCGTTGGTTTTAGCGTCCTTCTTCGTTCGTTGGGTGACTATTGCGTATCCGTTGTCACGTCCTATTGCAGCACACTAGGTTCCTCATCACTAGGCCCCCTACCAAGGTGTCCACTAGCAGACATTGTCTCGTTTTTCTTTTGGGTCAAATAAACCAAAACTCGTTAGGGTATTCAACTTCATAAGTCCCCTAATTGTTATCATATGCCCCTAGGTGTTGATTGGCATTAAACGAACCCTAATTCACAAAAAAAAAATTTGTCGTCACCAGACATCGCTAGTTAAGATAACTTGAGTATAGAGAGAACTGAATATATATGAATAGAAATTAAATGAAAAATGAAAAAGCTTATAGTCATTTATATAGTATGTTTGACAAAATATTTTGTCTTATCAAATAATTGGCACGCAAATCGAGGAGTATTACGTCCAGTCAAATAATTGGCACACATAACGAGGAATATTAAATCAAACAATTCGCATGCGAATAGAGGACTCTTACGTCGAATCAAATAAATCGTTGAACTAATACACACACAAAAAATATGTGAGTCGTGTAAGCCCCTCGTAAAACATACATACGAATAACATATATATCTTATTTTGCCACTTTATATAGGAGTCGTATAATTATATAAAATTATATACTCCCTCCGTCCCATTAGAAGTGTCTTAATTTGAAAAACACAAAGTTTTAGGCACATTAAATGATTGCTTTTTTTGCTTGCCAAATGACAATAATACCCTTGTCATATGTGGGTCCATTATATTATTTGTTTATTTTAGTTGTGTTTTAAGGGTAAATTTGGAAGTTGACTAATAATTTTTTAAAGTGGACACATGAAATGGGACAAATAAAAAAGGGAATATGGACACTTCTAATGGGACGGAGGGAGTATATGACTAGTATCTAAGGTATAAAATAAGATTTTAGGTGTATCTTTATCTCCCACATGTTCTAGGATAACCCAAGGCATTATAGCCTAGTGGTATCTTGGTGGTGAGATAAGACTCAGGGGCCATAAGGTCCTGAATTCGAATCTCACAAAGGGGGTTTTCTCATAATTATGAGTTTCCTCCTGAATTGGTGACTTGATGGTGGAATATGATCGTGTGGCAACACTGGTGACACGATGATACTCTAGTGTTCCGTGAGTGATTCCAATTTGTTGGTCGTTAAAAAAAACATGTTGTAGGATAAATAACGCTAAACTGTTAAAAAGGTCGGACACCTATCCTTAAATGGACATCTTGATACTTGCTGACTTGATGTATGGGTTTTGGTGAATTTATCCTCGCAAATCTAATTGTTTAATTGTTTGTCGTTAAAAAATAAAAATAAAAGTCGGACACATTCTTTAAGGAAAAAAATCTGACGGTCCAAACAGGCAACACGTGACTATGTACTAAAGTAGAAAGGTGTGTGTCCAGTCTTTGCGTATTGCTGTCTGTCTCCTGTCTTCACAACTAGTTCAACTGCAAAGCTCTCAACAATGGAGTCGTTATCCTCCTCAACTTTCTTACCTGCAACCATTAAACCTCATCCATTGTCTTCAACAACCAAACACAAGATATCCCCCTGTTGTTCAATGAAAGCTGCATCTACCTTCTCATACCAAAAGTTCATACAATTTGCTTTGGATGAAACCAGACTCTCAACTCCATACTTGACTCCTTCTTACTTACAGGTACTTAATTATTTTTAATATTATCTAATAAAATTGGGTTGTTGGTTATCTTCAATTTTGAATTTATATGAATTTAAATGATGTTTGTTTTTTAATCTTTTGTTCAATTGGAAGGATGGGTTAATTGTAGGAGTTTATGAGTGATGCATATTGATGGTTAGTAGGTAGGAGAGTAATCACTGAATGAGAATATAATTTTAATTTAATTGTTTGAAAGATTTACAATTTTATAAAACTTTGTTTTGACTGAATAAATTTTAATATCCTAACTTAAAATAAAAGGGTGACCGTATTTTAGGAAAGCATGTGTTTGGGTTTAAATGTGTGATCTTGGTTTAAAAAGGCGCCATGTGCCAAGGAAAACACATCCGGGCCAAAGGCACGCCTCATGTAGTTTCGGGTCAAAATTGATCAAAAAGGGTTGTATGAGGTTTATATGCAAAGCGTATGAGAGATATGCAGCTTCTTCTGGTTATAGAGAAAGCTTGTTTGGTTGCACATAGATGTGTGCCTCACA
The DNA here is from genome assembly GCA_030844895.1 of Ambrosia x helenae. Classification (NCBI taxonomy): domain Eukaryota; kingdom Viridiplantae; phylum Streptophyta; class Magnoliopsida; order Asterales; family Asteraceae; genus Ambrosia; species Ambrosia x helenae. The sequence continues at coordinate 4,735 of JAUTDX010004201.1, read as the reverse complement.
TACGTTATGCATGTGCCTTGGCTTTTGGGGCCAAAATGCCTTGGAACGCCTCACGCTTTTCTAAACAAAGCTTATGATCAATGTGATCATAAGCTGAAAAATTCACTAGATCAATGTGACTCTCAAGGTGAAAACTTTTGGTTTCGCCACTGGTTGACCATGTATCATAAGTTGATCAAGCCTTAAGCTTTGACAAATTTGATCTTTTATTAGACTCCGTAACTCAAGAAAAGCAAAGGCTCTACTTTAAAATTGCATGAAGATTAGAAAAACATACAAAATTTCACCTTCAATCTATAAGTTAAATTGTCTCATTTGCATTATAATGTAGCCAGTTTTTATTGCAACGGTCAAAAGTCAAACACTCAAAATGTATTAACCAACTTTAAAATTAACGTGTTGGTCCTTTTAAATTAACAGGAGGATTTCAGTACCTTAAAGGCAGTGGACGGGAAGACAAAGCTTAAGATGTGTTCTTTTCAAGCTCCAAAAATCAGGTTACTTCGCAGTCTTTCTATCGAACAAAGTGATGGCATGCAGGTATATCTTAAACGTTCTTAATTAAATTAGTTGCCATCCCATTAGACTTTCTGATTTAATCTGTAGTTTTAATTACTTTATCCTGATTCTATAATCTGCTTGCAGGTGCTAGATTTGGCTGTCTTCCCTGAAGCAGAATTCGACCTTCCCATATTTTGTGCCAACTTTTTCACCTCTGGCGACACAAATATCGTTGTACTGTAAGTCTCTGTCAAACAAAGTCATTGAAACATAATTAAATGTTTAATGTTGTCGTTCAATTTGGTTTCTATGACCCGTCACAGGGACCTGAATCCTTTGCATGATGTAATAAAGGAAACGCAGTACAAGCAAAAGTATTATAGAAGCTTGATTTCCTCTCGGCCTGAAGTACGCCGAGGTGCGTAAACTGTTGACTTTTTAGCTTCTTAAATTGTCGATTGCAATTTAACAAATGCCTGAAATTTATGGTGTGCCAACTTAACGACAGATTGCATGCTGCAGCTTTTACCTTGGGGAGGAAAACTCACAGGCGAGTCTTTGAAATTCTTCTCACCAATAGTCATATGGACGAGGTTTTCTTCAAGTGATGAAAAGCACAATATTTTGTTTTCTGCATTCACAGATTACTACAAGGTATCCACCATGTGTGTTATCACTTATATTATAAGCGAATGTACTCCTCCAACAAGATTTAAACTTCTTTGTTCTCCTTCATGTCATAAAAGGCACAATATTTTATCGCTGAGTCATACTTTGTTATTATAAATTGGTAGGCTTGGCTCAGTTTGATGAATCAGCAACAAAGGAGACCGATTCATCTCAAATAAGTTTGAACCGTGAGGCGCAACATAGGTATCTAACTTGGAGAGCCCAAAAGGTGTGTGCCTTGTTTTTCTTTTCTTTTCTTTTTGAATTTTAAAAACGTTCAGTTGATGCGATAGCTTAACTGCTAACAACCAAATAACATTTTTGTTCTTAATAATGATTCCCCCATTACAAGCCAAGCACCATTAATGTAATGATAATAGATTAATAGCTATGAGCGGTCCTTTGCATTCTCTTTACCCTTTCGATTCCTATCGCCCTATATGAACCAAGCATCCATCCGCTCAAGTTGACTCAGTTAAATCCATGGTTTCTCACTGTATCTTTGTTGCTACAAACAGGATCCAGGCTACCATCTTCTCAAAAGATTAATTGGAGAGACTCTTGCAGAGGTATTGATTTTGATTTAAGTCAATATAAATTAGTACATTCTGATTTCGTGTCTAATCCATCCCAATTCGAGCGATATCATCCCTTTTCCTTATGATATAAAGATTTAAGCTAAGTATAGGTGACAAAATGGCCGATTGGGAGAGTTGAGTAACATGTCAAATCGAGTCACGTCGGGTCGGCTTGTCTCACAAACAAATGTGTGTCCATTTTTCTATTTTTAATGAATAGTTAATTGTTAACTCTTAAGTATGATTAAACATAAGTTGTGTTCTTACAATATTATATAAAGTACATAGATTTAGGAGGTTGTGCACTTGTGCGACTTTCGAGCCATTTAAGATCCAACCCATTTGCCTTTTAGCTAAAGTTTATGATTTGGTCCAGTTGGTCTAATTGAGATAGTCAATAACATAACCCAAAGTGACCCGTTCATTAGTACAATAGTCAAAATCAAGTCCTCTATTGATCTTTCTTAGTTTTTTTTAATGCCACCTTACAAAATGTCTTGTAGGATGTGGTAAAGAAGTTCCTCTTTCATGGATGTGAATGAGCTCGGGAACAAAACGTTTCTAGATTACTTTCCGGAGTATGATTGTGGGGATGGGTCAATAAATGAAAAGCGAAGCATTGTTGGTAAGTCGTTTGAGAACCGCCCTTGGGATGCTAGCGGAGTATTTATTGGTGATACTTTTAGTTAAGTTCATTGCTATTGCTGTATGCATGATGATTACTTGGTATGCTTGTTGGCACATGAGTAGTTAAAGATCATAATATCTGATTTCAGTGTATGCAATGTTAGATTTCATCATGTTCAATATATTCGCATAATCGTCTGGCATCAGACTATAATTTGGAATCATATAGCCTGGTAAAAACTATGTTACTTTTCTGTACAATGTCACTAATTTCACCGAGTTTCGCGAATCTTTGGTCGTATATCTATTTTACTCTAGCAGATATAGCCATGATTTCATTAATATGATCAACCTCAATGGTCCAAAACATTGTGCAACTTATCCTATCTAAAGTCAAGTCATATCTACTAAAGTTAAGTCAAGGTCTAAGTCAACATAACATTTGCCCTGTAAATTCAACTCAGTTGGACTGTATTCATTGTAATGAACCATCCCTCATTAACTTTAAGCCGAGACTGTTCAAACGCTCTCTTGAATATTGTCTAGATGCTTTCCTCCAATCAGTACCTGCTTTCATCATAGCAGCAAATTCCTCGTAGCTAATGCGCCCGTCCTGATGCAATAACAATAATATTATCATCTCATCATCATTGTCAAGATAAGGGGGTGTTTGGACAGTAAAAAGCCGAACATTTTAGTTTACTAACATGATGTTTGGTTTGCAGTCAAGAGTCACTATGGGTATAGGTTGGGTTTGCAGTTAGGAGTTATTATGGGTATGGGTTTGATAACGCGATAGAAATGGAATAAGTATGAAAATTTTACCTTATCAGTGTCGACATCATGCATAATCGCATGGATTACTTCTTCAATACCGTCAATGTTCTCTTCATCATCACTTAACACATAACGAAGCTCGTCGACTTCTATGTAACCACTGCGGTTTCTATCAAAGAAACCAAATGCTTTGTGTAGATGCTCATCGTTCGCCATCCTCTTGAGATGCACATTAACAGCCACAAATTCATTATAGTTTAGTGTACCATCTCTATCAAGATCAACCTGCAAGTAAAATCATCACTCCTTTAACCGTCAGTGGGTGCAAAATACAAAACCTGAGAACCCAACAGTGTAAATATGATTACGAAACTTACGGATTCCATTAATACTTGAAGATCTGCATCATTGATAAGCTGTCCAAGTTTCTGTAAACCGATGGCGCAGTTCTTCAAGATTTATCTTGCCCCTTTTGCTTGTATCCATCATATCAAACATCTCCTTTATTCCCGACACTTCATCGACCGATAAATGTTCGGCTATCACCTGTGTAAATCAAATCACATTTGAACTGATAAGATGGACTTAAACTTAAAACAAAGCAACTTTAGTAGGTTATTGATCTTACTATTAAAGCTTGTTTCTTTAACTTGTTCATCACTGAGAACTGTTTAAGTCTTGACCTAACAACCTCGCCCAATGAGACATTTGGAGCCGCCTTTGCGTCAAATAACCATGGGTGTTCTGTAATTACAATATGGTACCATTAGTGACAATCAAATTAGCTTACTCGTAAGAGAATGTAGCTCTAAGCGGGTCGATTTGGGTTATGTTTTATCTCAAACAAACGGGTCAAATAGATTAAGCTAACAACTTAACTAAGCGGGTTGAAAGGCATCTAAAATATAGTTTTTGCAATCATATTTAACACAGAGAAAAGTTAAAAAGTGATCACGGATTGGTCCAGGCCCGATCCGTTTTGACCGCACTAAAAAGTACCCATTTTGACAGCCCATTTTCCATCTTTGCTTATATCTATACATTACCAAGAACTTGTTGAGCTGTAATCCTACGCTTTGGATCAGGATCAAGCATTTTCTTCACCAGATCCTTGGCATTTTCTGAAACTTTTGGCCATGGATCTCTTTTGAAATTAACTTCCGATCGAATAATTGCTTGAGCTACTCCTTGTTCGGTTTCTGAAAACAAAATAAAAGTTAGATACTCCTTAAAATATACTATATAAAGTATGATGTCCTTTGTTTTAAAAAGCGCTAGGCGCACAAAAGCGACGAGGTCTAAGTGCATCGCGTGAAGCACAAAGTGCAAAAAGCGTGGGCTTTTCGTACCCGAAGCGCGCACTATTTTATATAATTTTTTTATATATCTCATATATATCCCAAAGGTTAGCTTCATTTACCCAAAATATAGCTATAAATAAGTTTTTTATATGATTTTACCTATATGTACAAGCCCAAAAACACCAAGGTACAACATTTTTTATGCATAAAAATACATGGAGTACCGTGAGGCGCCGCCTCAGGGCCAAAAGCGATGAGAAAAAAAGTCAAAATCTGCGCTTT